>CM021779.1:7515375-7720513 GCA_011076525.1 Nettapus auritus
AAAACTAAGCAGTAACCACACTGGCCCCGCAGTAAATACACAAAGTTAAAAACAAGTGGGGAAAAGTAGCTTAAAAGAAAAACACTGAAGGTCTTTTGTTTTTATGGAAAGAGAACTCCTTGAAGCTGTAAGAACACATTCCAAGTCAAAAATCGAGCAGTGTATGACTACAGCAACTGCAAAGCCTCCCTCCCGCCTCTCTCCCCGGGCAGGACGCTTTGCAGGACGGCGACTTCTCCCCCACGTCCCCCCACGGCCAGCAGACCCCGCGGCCTGCTCGCACGCTGCTCACACAAGGCAGCTCCACAGAACCAAGAATTCAACAGCTCATTCAAACTGCCCGAGGGAAACGTATAGGCTGGATCGCTGGCTTGCTGGAGTTACAGCCCGTGACCACACAACGTCCCCTGGGAAAGGACGGGAAGGGGCGATGCCCCCCGAGCCAGGATGTGTGCTCCAGAGGACTCGGCTCCGCTCTCGGCGCCAATTCCCAGCGCGGCAGAGCGACAAACTCATGCCGCAAGCTTCCTGTCAAACTCCAAGCACATCCGCACGGCGCGCTTCCTCCGAGACCGACGGAAGGCAATCCGGACGGCTCCGGTGGGCTGCCTGAACACGGGGCTTCCTCCCCCGGCCCCACAGCACACCGTCCCAGCTCCATCGGGAGCCAGCACCGGGCGCCCCGTGCCCCAGCTGCTCCCCTGGGGCCGAGCTCTGGAGCAGCTCCTTGCGTGAGCCGCGCACCCTAACGCCATTTCTCCACTGCTGGGGGTGGGGAACAAAAAAAAACATAAAGTTTTCTCAGCTCCAAACGAATCCCCACAGCAACCCAAACCCTTTCTCGCAGGGGTGAGAAAACCCACCTGAGCAGCATGAAACCACGATACTTCTGCATCTCCATTTTGCAGCGCAAAAGCGCACGCAGATCAACACCCCATCAGCTCCAGCCTCTGGACGGGAGAGAGACAGCTTAAAACATGTTGTAAGTTTGGGAAGTTAGGGACAGAGGCATAACAGGGCCCGTGAGGCATTCCCTTGTGTCCAGCACGTCTGTCAGAGGCCAGTTGTGTCCGCACCACACAGGGTCAGAGGCACGCAGTATTTATCTCGGCTCATTTTACACAGCATCAGCTCTGAACCCACGAGGCACATTCGCTCAGGTTCAATGCTAAACTACTCCGGGGCCCAAAGCGGCCCTGGCAGCAGCGCTCCGTGTGCGTGGCATCGTGCCCGGAGCATCGAGCCCTGCCGGACCAGCCTGGCTACGGCCGGAGCCAGCGCAGCCGTCTGGATCCACGGCATGGTTAATCCACAACTCGGATAATCCACCCAGAGATAACGAGGGAAGAAAAACAAACAATGCTCGCTTCGGTTCAAAACGTGACTTGTTTCAGGGGAGCTGTATCAGCACAGCCTTGCTGCCTTACTTATGCTAGGTGAGCGCCTTTAGAAACACAAGTGAGCGATTTGTGGGCTAACAACGATTGGCAGAGGGAAAAGAGGTGGCGTGATCTTTTATGGTGACTTCTGTAGACCAAAGAAATCATCTTAGAAAGCAATGTTCCACTTTTCTTGCCCAACTGATTACTGTTAGATAGTCAGGTCTCGTCCAATGTGAACGGCTGCACAGAAATTGAGAAAGACCTGGTGTGACCACGACTTGATGAAAACAAGCTGCTGAGACGAGAAGTTCTATTTCAAAAATCAGATTAAAACTTTCGCTTTTGACTGCGCTAACGTTCAACACCTCAAGAACGCACAAATTCGGACCTTTTCCAATGTACTCTTTGCAGTTCACTGCTAATCCTGCTACAGAGGAAAGAAAACAACGTGCTGAAGCTGCAGCAGCCTATCTGGCCCACTGGAAAGCCACCCAGTTACCGTGCATTTAAGGACTGCAACAACTGCAGCTGGCAGGGCTCGGTGGTCGCAGCACATTGGCGGGACCTGGGCCGTGCCGACACGGTGCTCTGAGCGGGCTCAGCTCGGTGGGCTGCTCCGGCGGTGGGGTCCTGTCCTGACTAGCCAGGCATTCCTCAGCACGCCTCGAAGGCGATGTGTGAGCAGCACCGAGAGATAACCGCGCTGAGGGCTGGGAGAAATGGCAAACAGATCCGCCCGGGCTGAAGCGCAGCGGCTGCCGGAGGGACTCAACGCCTGTGCCACCACCAGCCGGCACCGGGCTGGGGCTGAGGTTTAACCCCACAAGGAGGAATTCCTGCTCAGCAGCTCAGGGCCTCCTGGCCGCCCTGGTCTCCTCGCCAGCCCCCTTCAGGGCCATTTTTCGGGGGGTGTGAGCCCCGGCTTTACGCCGGCAGCACACCGCGAGGCTGCTGCATGCAGCAGGGCAGCGATCTGCCTGCGGTGCCTCCTCCCCGGAGGGTGCTTCCCGCTGAGGGATGGCTGCAGGTAACGGGGCTCAGCGGCTGCACGAGCTCGGCCGCCCTCACGGCCCGCAGAGCTCGGAGGGATCCCACGGGGGGAGCCGGGGGACGGCGGGGCGAAGCCGAGCTCCGAGCGGGACCGGGGGGCCTGAGGGGGTCTTAGGGGACCCTGAGGGGTCTTGGGGGGCTCTGAGGGGTCTCCCCCCGGGCCCAAACACCGCCGGGCGCCGCGCAGGGACTCACCCAGGTCGTCCATGGTGCCGCCGCCGCTCCCGCCCCGCCGCCGCCGCCCGCTCTCCTCAGCGCCTCGCAACTTTCCCGCCCCGCCCCTGCGCGCCCCCGACACCGCCTCCGCGCGGCCCCGACACCGCCTCGGCGCGTGTGCCCGACGCCGCCCCCTGCCGGCGGGAGCGGGCGCGGCCCCGGCTCCCTCGGCTCCCTCAGCTCCCTCAGCCCCCTCAGCCCCTTTCAGCCCCCCTCAGCGTCCCTCAACCCTCTCAGGCCCCTCAGTCCCCCTCAGCTCCCCTCAGCTCCCTCAGCCCCCTCAGCTCCCTCAGCCCCTCCTCAGCCCCCTCAGCTCCCCTCAGCCCCCTTCAGCCCCCCTCAGCCCCCTCAGCCCTCTCAGCCCCCTCAGCACCCTCAGCCCCTTTCAGACCCCTTCAGCTCCCCTCAGCTCCCTCAGCCCCCTCAGGCTACCCAGTTCTCCTCACGAAGGGCCTCAGTGAGAGCTGTGGTGAGGGCCCTGGGCGCAGCCCCGATGCCCGTAGATGACAGCAGCCCCCAGGGGACTCACGGCAGACCTCACCCCGTGCCCAGCACCCCTCAGGAAGCCACGGCCCCACACAGCTCGAGGGATGCCGTGAGCAGAAGTGGAGGCTCACCCCCTGTGTGTTACCCCAACGCCAGGACCTTGCCTGACCTCCTCACTGGTCAGCAAGGTTTAAGACATGGTGTGAAGGGACTTGTATGCTTTATGTACGTAAATGTGCCTCCCACGCTACGTGAGAGGGGTTTGTGCTCAGCGTCTGTCGCTGCTTTTCCACAGCTGAGCACCAATAACTTCAGGACGTGTCCCCTCAGCTGGGTGATGTGCAGCACCGGCATTATTTGCTGCTAGAGCAGAACTGGGCGGTCAGGATCAGGCCGCATCCCAGCTCCGTGCTTCTTCCAGCAGCAAGTGGCAGGCAGTGGCCCTGGCTTGGGCTGTACCTCTGCCTCTGCCCGAGTGAAGTTCTGCTGTGCTCTGTTTGCATTGCAGCCTGGTATGCAATGTTTATCTCCAGCTTCCTACGGATCCTTTGTGAGCATGGCAGCGAGTGCAAATCAACAAAACAAAACAGCTTTTTTTTCTGTTTCAGGGCTAAAATGAACTTGTCATAGGGACGCATGCACAAGAAATAGGTTGTGTCCAAGCTGCTGAATGTAAAGACAAGGAGTCTCTGCCCCTAAAGCCTTGCCCTGTGGCTTAAGCACTGCTGTGGAAGGGTGACTGAGGTGGAAGGCAGAGCTGTCATGCAAGGGACATGATCCTCCAGTTGTACGGCTTTTAAACCAAACCTATTCTCATTGCACTTGTCATACCCAGGTGCTGTTTACAACTGAATTCTTTTTCACACCCTAACATTTCCTACACAAAATTGTCACCCCCCAGCCCTCCTGTGGTTTCCCAGAGAGAAGGGCAGGTTAAAACCCAAGCTGCCACGACAGCTGCTCAGAGGGGTGGGCTCAAGCAAAACCCACCCAATGTTCACCGTCCTCCATCCTTCCTAACGCCCCATAACTCCTGTTTGCTCCCCATCTACCTGCTCTCTGCCTCTGAAACGCTCCTGGACTTGCGAACATCTGCTTGCTGCTCAAGCCCAGGGCACGCACAGCTGCAGTTCCCTGGGGACGGCCGCCCCAGCGAGCTCTTCCCCAGCAGAGCAGCAGCCGAGGCTTGCCCAGAGGCAGCTGGGGGGACCGAGGGGGAAGCGATGCGGGAGCAGCTGCAGCTCTCAAAGCTGGGGAACGAAGGCACGTCGTGCGTCAGACAAGTGTGCAGTGCTTCCTCTTGCGTGCTGCCCCGCGACTACAACACGGTGTGACTCAGTCCTTATCTCTCACAGAAGTTGTGACAAGAAGTTGTTGTTCTCATTTGCAGATGGGAAACGGGGCTGGGAGCTGGAAATAAAGTCAGACAATGAGTCAACGTTAATTTAAGGCTGGACTTCAGGACTTCCTGCCTCTGCTCAGCCCAGGTGTTCAGGGTGCTTGCTCAAGGCAACTTTCCCCTCGTCAAAGTGTAGCTAACCAGCTATGGACCGGCCCCACAACTCTTTGGGGGGCTTAACCCGCTGGCCTCCACACACTCGGCACTCAGAAACTGGACGGATGAAATCTCCGCCTGCCCACTTGGGGTCAGCAACCTCCGACTGGAGAAATCCAAGCTCATTTCCTAAGAGGTGTTATGAAAAGCACCAGGCTAAATCTCTGTCAGAGAAGAACAGATATGAAGCTACCAGATTTGTAAGGCAAGTTTAGAGCCTACCTGAGCACTTTGGAGAGTGACTTGAAACTGCAGGGTGATGAGAATAACGCCATCGCAGGGTGTCCTCTGCGCTGCGCCACAGGGTCATCATGCAAGGGGACGTGGCTCTTTCTTCGGGCAGACACAGAGGGAAAATTCGGGCAGAGCCTCAAGCCTGAAGGCTTCCATTAGCTTAGGGCAACGGCAGCACACTTCAACACGCGGCTCCTCCATGCAAGGTCCAACTTCACGCCTGGTGGAAGGACCTAGAACAATAAGTGGAGCAAAGGACTTCTAGCACAGGGTGGGGGACATGGCTTGGTGATGCTGGATGAAGGAACCACTCGGGGATTGTTGCAGATGCTTCTGTTAGAAGGAAAGAGAATCAGTCAAGAAATAATGTGACACTTATCAGCTGACCTTGCTTAAATGAACCAAGCAAGTACGTGAACTGCATTTACACATTGTGAACTACGCATGACTTCAGTGCTTCTTGCTGTGCCTCATTCTGACAAAGGGTGATGGCATCCCATCGCCTCGTTTTGATTTCACACGGATATTGCGGGTAATGGAGAGCAGAAGGGACAAATGCCATCTAGGAGGATTCACTGTTATTCTTCGGTCACCGTTGTGTATAACACCCCAGCCCAGCTGACACTGCAAACCTGACAAAGAGGGAATATCAATGCCTGCTACTAATTTTCCTACTCTGCCTCGTTACAAACAGCCTCCTAACCCAGGGTCAAACAGCCAGGGTACGCGCACCCGAATGGCATGCGTGGCTGTACAGGGAGCTTCAAAAGCAACTGGCCGCAGCGTAAACCATGTCAAATGCACACAAAAAGGCTGCTTCCCACTGCGGTGGACATACGGCCCAGGACACCGGTGTGTGGTGGTCACCGGTCCCCTCCGCGGGGCGTGCTTGGGTGTTGGACACCAGCGGCGGCTTGGATGGGGTTTATTTAACTAATGAGAGAGGATACACATGGGTGGGGTTTATGTAGAGGGTTTTGGGTTTGCACCAAAGCGAGCAGCTGCTTTTTGCAGAGCAAAGGACTGGGAGCTCTTTGCCAAGGAGGAGCCATTTTTTGAAGCAAAGGGTGGCACTGGGTACAGATAAAACGGCTCGTATTTGGGGAAGAAAAACGGCTTTTGGTGCTGCCGCTGCCACCGCAACTGCTACTCCTCTTCCAGCCCCCGCCCTCCTGCCTCGAATTATAAGCATAAGATTATTTCTGTTTTTTCACACCAAAATTCAGTCTCCGTAGAGACTGTCAAAAATTGCCAATGCCGACTATATTTCAAGTCGTCATGGCGGGGTATTGGGAAAAGTTTTCAATTAGCAATAATCGCGCCTCGGATTAACCTCATTGGCTACGATACTGCCACTGCGCAAAGCTGACCTCTCATCCCCGCCACCGCCACCCCTCGCCCCGGGGCCGCCTCCGAGGTCACGGCGAGCCCCCCGCCGCCGCCTCCCCGCCTGTGCCGGTGCCCCCCGCTTCCTCCGCTGCCCCCGGTGCCCCCCGATCCCATCCCGGGTGGGGGGCGCCCCGTTTTCACCCCGGCTCCGAGCGGCGAGGCGGCCGCGGGGCTTGCTGGGAAGGGGTATGCAGATTGAGCGTGACGTCACGTGGCGAGCCCCGCCGTGGCGCGGGATCCTCGGCCCCTTGCGGGTGGAGGCGGGGCGGGGACGGAGGCTGAATGGGATGGAGGCTAAATGAACAGAGATGGAAGCTGAAGGGTGATGGAGGCAGCGGAGGCTGAGCGAGAATAAAGGCTGAACCAACCTAGAATCTAGATACTGACAGATTAAATAGGGACGGAGACTGCAGCCTCCCATTTTTTTCTGAGTTCTATTTTTTACCTGGCTCACAGCAGCCTCCGGAGAGGCCCTCAAAAATTGCCGGTGCCGACTATATTTCAAGTCGTCACGGCGGGGTATTGGGAAAAGTTTTCAATCAGCAATAACCGCGCCTCGGGTTCACCTCATCGGCTACGATACTGCCACTGCGCAAAGCTGCTCGACCCCTCCCCCCGCGGCCCCCTCCCCGCCGCCGTCCCCCCCGCCTAGCTCAGAGCGCGCCCCCGCCGCCCCCCGCGCGTCCCCGCCGCGCGCGCCCCCTGCCCCGCCGTGCCCGCGCCCCGAGCCCCCGCTGGGGGGTACGGGCGGGACGCGGGGCGGGAGGAGGCCGGAGGGGCCGGGAGGCCCGCGGGGGGTGCCGGGAGGGCGGCATGGTAATGAGGGGGGACTCGCGCCTTTCCTGGGCAAAAAGGAAGAAAATCCAGCGGGTTTTGCCCCAAACCACCAGTTTCCCCTCAAGGGGAGGCTCCCTGCAGAGGACAACACACGACACCGAGCGTGTGGTTACCCAACACCGGCAGCAGCCTGCCCAGGCACGGCACGGCACAGCGGCTGGCCGAACCCAACGCCAGCAAAAAGCTGCACAACCACCACAGGGAGTGAGCCCTCGGTGGTGAAAAGTCGACTGTTGAAGGGGTTCAGGGCTCAGGCTGTGCCCTGGGAGAGGTGCAAGCAGCCAAAGAAATACAACTGCCCCTCGAGTCTCATCCATGCCTACTCTGGGAGGTGTCCAGAGACTGCTTGTCATGTGCTGACCTCTGGGGTTTGGTCTGGCCGCATTAATCCAACACACGGGACCAGACCGGCATTGTCTGTCCACCCATGGTGCCATGGTCTGTTTCCACGCCTTCACCCACACTTTTTTCCTGTCGTTCCAACTGTAACCGTCAGGACCACCAGCCTGGCTCACCTCAGCCGGGGCTGAGTGGAGGCACCCAGGGCACGAGAACAGGGCTGACGTATCGTCCCCACGTCCCCTCACACTCCAACCAGGCACACCTCCCCAGTGAGGTGTCCTAAACCACCCCCATGGATTTTTCTTCCATTATTTGTTCAGCCACATTCTGAGGCTAAAACCTGCCATGACAGCAGCAGTGACAGGAAAATGCAGGCTTTCATAAGGACACAGACCTACAAAACCTTACCTACTACTTACATTTGTATCAAACCTGATTTTATTCCCCCATGCTTTCCCAGGGCAGCACGCCGTGTTTGCCAATGCATAACTTTCAGCATTTTCCTTGAAGCATGGGAGTTGTAGTGTTTGCTCGGTCTCGGTCTCAATGTGAACTACATTTCCCAGCAAACTCCTCTCCTGCAGGCCTCAGGAGGTCGGCCGGGCAGCTATGACAGGTAAGTTTTGGGGCATTATTTACCATAACGTGCTTATTTCCCTGGCTGTGCGTGCCGTGCCCACCGCCCCTCTCCCCACACCGTGTCACTGTCACAGCAGAACAGGCTCGGTGATGCGGCTCTGGAGTTCTGGCCTGTAGAAAGCTGTCTGTCCTCTGCCTATGCTGTCCTCCTCCTGCGGAGCTTTTGGATGTGTGTTAGAAAGCAAAGCCTAGCCTTGGACCTTGGTAGGTACGTGTATGGAGCTTTACATAAGTGTGGTTGGGTCCTGGTGTGCATTGTTTGTGTTTTTTGTTTGTTTGTTTGTTTCTTTTTTAAATCTGAGCACTTTGATATTGACAGCAGCCTTGCATTTCACAGGAAGTGTTCCTTTGCAGGTTTCTGTCTTTCTCTGACTTACTGTCATGCTTCAGAGCCTCCCTCAAACGTACATGCTGTTTCTGCTGCTGGGCCCAGCGCTGCCTTCTCTCTCCTGTGGGTCACCCTATATTATATCTCCATTTAACTCCCCCCCAAAACACTTCCTTCTGAGAGATCTTTTGACAATAAGGGGCAGGAATGGGGAATTTTCATAGCTTAAAGCAATTTAATCACCATCATACTGGCTTAGCAGCCTTCTGTGAGCATCACAACAGGATTTATTCTCAAAGCAAGTTAGAGTTTGTTGGGAAACTTTGTCCCCTGTAATTAATTAATATGGAAAATTAAACCTGTTCAGAGGGAACTGACACTACTCTTGCTGAACAACAAAACAAGGCAAAAATCATCATGAACATAATCCTGTGGTTCAATATAAAAAAGAATTTGGGACTATAGGGGAAGGCTTTCCAGAATAAGCCTGCACGTGGTGCTTAGATTCTGCAGAGAATCTGTCAGCCCTGGAAAACACCGAGACGACTGCTGTGTCAGGACGTTGGCGATTTTAGTCTAATTTACAGGGGTATGGTGCCAAGGCCCTGAGTCCAGGCAGCCCTCCCGATAATTCGACTGATAATGAAGTGCTGGAGGTTAACTAAGACAAATCTGTTTGCCACTATTTAGTACCTATTTAGTATCAAAATACAGCTGAACATCCAGACTTTCAGTGTATTCAGATATTGCTCCGCTTACTGTAAGAATGGGTACTTGAGGGAGGCTGGGGACATGAGGCAAAGCAACTCAGATGCAGCAGGAGTCTAAAATCCAGCCAGGCCCTGAAGCTCAGGCCCCTGAAAGGAGCGAGCTGCTGCGTCGCAGACAAACAAGCTCACTGTGTGAAGAGCTTTGTCGGAGCTGCCACAGGTCTCACAGGAAAGTTTCCGGTAGGCAGCCGTTAAGGAACTGTCCCCACACTGCAACAGCTTAGCTACGAGGTGCTCAGTGCCCTCCTCGAACTGCCTTTAACACCCTCACACCTCCAGCACCCCTCTGCTACCCTCTGTGAGAGGGACATGCAAACGCTGTCCTTGCACAGCAGGGTTAACAGCTCCAAAGTAATTCTGATTTTGTTAGAAAAAAGAGCAAAGAAAACTTAGCAGCAACAGTTTCCAGAGAATCCCAAGAAGATAGAAGCAAGGATATGCTCTTTGCTTTCTTTTACCTGCCGTGTGTTCTGTTCTTGGCTTGTAGCTCAGCATGTTCTCTGCCAGGAGGTTGTCAGGGGGTTGCGGAGCCATCAGACTCCATCACCTCAGACACCACTCCGTGTCCAGGACCTCTCCAGACTTGGCTTTCGTGCCAGCCTGTCTTCCCCCAGATCCTGTGGAAGTAGAGGAGCTGCAGCGTTTTGTTTCCAGCTCCAAGAAGCTCTTTGTAATGACCGGGGCTGGAATCTCAACTGAATCGGGGATCCCAGATTACCGCTCTGAAGGAGTGGGGCTCTACGCCAGGACAGACAGGCGGCCCATCCAGCACGCCGAGTTTGTTCGTAGCGCCAGCGCCCGGCAGCGGTACTGGGCAAGGAACTTCGTGGGCTGGCCCCAGTTCTCCTCCCACCAGCCCAACACGGCGCATCTGGTGCTGAGAGACTGGGAGAAACTGGGAAAGCTTCACTGGCTGGTGACCCAGAACGTGGACGCCCTTCACACCAAAGCTGGGAGCCAGCGCCTGACAGAACTGCACGGCTGCACACACAGGTACCCCGCGGGGAGAAGAGTAGGGCTAATGCTCTCGTGTCTCGTTCGGGGTGACCAACGTGTAAGTGCAGTGGTAGCTGCTGAAAAAGGAAGCAAAATGTAAAAGCACTATGTTAGTGGAGATGGTGAGCTCAAGGGTGGTTTTGTGCCGGGGTGAAGAGGATCATGCACCAGCGCTGCTCACAGAGCAGTGTTTAAGAAACAAACACCACCCCAGTTTTGGAGTGCTGTTTGGATTGCGCTTAGAACCTGCATCAGTCAGAACGTGCCATTTCCTTGCTGCAGTAAATGTGCTCTTAGTGAAGACGGGGATCCTGAGGATGTGAAGGGTGACCAGGGCTAAGCAGAGAGGGTAGTGCCAGAAATGCACAGGCTGGGCAGTCTGCTTTTGATCACCCAGAATTTCCTGATGAAAAAAGCTCAGCCCTAACTGTGAGACAGGATGCACGGTAGGGTTTAAAGTGCTTAGCCTAGAGCATCCCTGCAAAGCAACAACTGGAGGCAGAAAGACAGCTCAGTGACCTGCACTATTTGATAAATAAATGAGGGCAATGACAACAGACTTTCCAGGCCTTCTGAAGAGTTCCTTAGAAGCTCTTCTCTCTCCATTACAACCTTGCTCTGCATTTCAGGGTTTTCTGTCTGGGCTGTGGAGATCAAACCTCGCGCTCTGAGCTTCAGGAATATTTTGAAGCTCTGAATCCTACCTGGAAAGCTGAAGCACTCGGTGTGGCTCCGGATGGGGATGTCTTCCTGACGGATGAGCAGGTGCGCAATTTCCAAGTCCCAGCTTGCCGTAAATGTGGTGGCATCCTGAAGCCCGACGTCACATTCTTTGGAGACACGGTGAGCCGGGAAAAGGTGGATTTTGTGCACCAGCGCCTGGCAGAGTCAGACTCCATGCTGGTGGCAGGATCTTCTATGCAGGTATTGAGGTTTTCCTCCCACACTGCGTTCCTGTTTCTGTGCTACTCTGCTGGCAACAGTCCTTGGTCCCACAAATTAGGACTGCTGTTTGCAGTCACCACAGCTACTTCAGAGCTTATTGGTAATTTATTTTTACTGTTGTTGGGATTTAGCTCTGCAGCTGTCCTGTTTGGAGGTCCCTGTAACTCCACAACCAGTCTCTGTCATGCTGCTGTAAATAAGCCCATTCGCATTTCAGACCTCACTCTGCTGCCTCCTGCATCACTGCATTGTAGGCTTGCAGTTGCCCATAAAGCCAAGATACCTGACACAATTCAATTCTGCAAACATCACCACCCCACTTTTTTTTTTTTTCCTTGAATTTTTTAGCCTTGGCCAGCTGTCTAGGCCTCATGGAAAGCTGTGTGCAATACCAGATTTTAGGATTTCTAAGTCCTAATTAAGCTTCTGAAGAAGACAGCAGAAGTCTCTGCTTTCTGCTTAGAACTGTCATTTGTATCACACCATTTTCTCCATGAGACATATTTTATCTGTAAGATAAGGTCGTGGTCTAGAAAACCCTGGTGTTTAACTTGTGGAAGTTTGTGTAAGAGATTTTCCAGGAACAGGTTCTATTACATTAAAAAAAAAAAACAAACCCTAATGCTTTCCAGAAAGGCATAAAGTGAAGGCTTGGCTGATTGCAATTCAATTCAGGATACTGGAGACAAATTCCTTGAGCTTGCACTTTTTAAGCACATAATCCTTTGCACAGGAATGATTGAAATGCCTTACATTCATCTTGTAGTACCTAAGCTGGGCCATGTGAAACCATCGAAGCAGAAGCGTTTAAGTGCCTATGATAACTAATAAAAACTGCTGCAGAGATTTACTAAAAGACAAGGACTTTCCCCTTCGATGCATATATTTTCTACAAAGTGGAAACCCTTCACTGATGAGAGGTCAAAAGCTTCTGTTCTCTTCTGTGCACTCCTGAATGGAGAAACCTCCTACTTGAATTAAGTGCAGTTGCATAAAACAGTGCATATATACAGCCCTGTTTTCCTGCCAACAACAACTACTTTACTTTCTTTAGACCTTTCTGTAGCTCTCCTTTGCCTATGCTGCCAATAATTCTGTCTGCTGGTATTCCTGCAGGTATACTCTGGTTACAGGTTTGCTCTTGCTGCCCGGGAGAAGCAGCTGCCCATTGCAATCCTTAACATTGGGCCCACAAGGTTAGACCACTTTGCGTCCTTAAAACTGAATTCCCGCTGTGGAGAGCTGCTGCCTCTGATTGTTGCACACTGACCCAGCAAGCTGAGCATCAGTAGCTATCAGGAGTAAAAATATTTCTCCAAGGTGAGTGCCTTCCCTGGTCAGTCACCTTAAAGGGTAAGAAGATGGGTTTACATATCCATTAAATGCTGTGACTGAGATGTACTGACTAAAAAGATGTTCCCATCAAAGCCTGGCTGCGAATTTTCATCTGCGTCTGGTGTGCTCTGATGGGCCATGATGCTGTTTCCCATGATCATAAACAGAAAGCATACTTGGTGCAAATACTCCCAGAAAATTAGGCAAAGGAAACCAGAAAACCTGGCAATGTTGACCTTCAATCCAGTTGTCACAAACAGAAAACTACAGGGGATCAGGGGATCACATGCAGATTCAGAGAATGTGACCAGTGCTGCTACCTTTGCACACAATTTTCTTTGTAACAAACCAATTCATGAATGTTTCTCAAGTCACCATACTCATGCTGACGATTCAAAAGCTATGCCTGGTTGAATTGATCCAGCTGATCAAAACACTGCTCTTTTGAAATGTGGATAACGTAAATGTTCAATTCCATCGATAAAGCAGCTTCTTACCTCCACTCCTACAGGACTTACCATCTCAAAAGTGGAAAACTTCAGTCTGAGGGGCATCTGTGAGATCCTTATGTGTGGCCCCTGATGACACCAGGAGAGGGCAGCAAGCCTCGCACATGTCGACCTGACCAGTGTGTTTTCTGCATTGACAGCAGCTTCACTTAACCAGGAAGGAGAAGGATGATGAAAAAGTCTTTTCTGCCTTACTTTGTCGTTGTAATCAGTGCCTTCTCTTTGCATTCACTGGGACAGGATGGGGCTGGGACAGGATAATCAGACATGTGAGAACAAAACACTTTTTTTTTTTTTTTTTTTTTAATAGTTGTCCCAAGAGAAGAATGAGGGGCAGGGAGTTTGACCGAGTAACTTGAGGTAGAATGGCAGGGGAGAGCGATGTGGAACACCCCCGTATCAGCTGGAGCATCCGTTGTCATTAGTGGGCAAACGTAGGGCGTGCCAAGAGGGTGAGGAGGCAAGAGGATTTGCAGTTGCCATTTTCCAAATTAAAAAAAAAAAATGGCTAAAAAGAGAAGCTGAAGAAGAATACTGCTCTTGTAAGAAATGATTTGAAAGCACAGACTACAAGGTTGATGTCTTTGAGCAAAGATGGGAAGTCAGCACTTCTCTCGACCGTCAGTTGACCAGCTGAACTGCTTACTATCTGCACGCTTTAAAAATGGAATATTGTTGAGATGCCAGAGGATTTACTTTAAGCTAATATCTGACCAGAGCTGCTTACAGCGTGGCTGCTACCTTTTCTAGAATGCATTTTTTAAAGATGTTATTTAATTAATGAATAACTAAGTAGCGAATTAAAATTGTTTACATGACTGATACTATTTGCATTGCAATTTCCTCTCCCTCCTGTAATTTATTTAAGTACAGTCTCAATAGCCAGTTTAGATTCATTTTTTTCCATTGCAAAAATGCAGGATGTAATTACTAACAGTTGATGAATTGAGAGAGAGATGCAATTAAATCTGCACAATAGGTTTCCCTCAGGACTGAGCTCAACCTATTCACAGATGTGATTTTGCACGCTCCTAACAGGAGATCTGTCACTACTGGGTAACCATGTTTTGGTGATCCTTAGGGTGGTAGCTTAGCACAAATTATACAATAACGTGGAGAACCTTGCCCAGACTGGAACATTGCATTTTTAACCCAACCTTCCATATGAATCTACCGCTCCCCTCACAGCTATGAGGGAATGTAATTGTTGTTCCAAATGCCCCAATCCTACTCCTCACATCACACGTCCTATAGTAATGATATTGACAATAATTTTTTGGGAAGAAAGAGTGCCAGAGTCATTTCCTAAAAGAGCAATAACAAAGCAAGGATATCTGTCCACATGATGCAAAGTTCTTCTTGGTTTTGTTGTTGCCATTTTCAGGAGCAAGTAAAGTACAGAATCAAAGGGATACTTAAGGACTCAATTCTGCAGAAGGTGGAGGAAATTAGATACTTAACATGTTTCAAGACGTAGCTATAATGGGTCATAGGAGACACAGCTTCACTTAAAAGCCATGTGAGGTAAGTTCAGGACCCCTACCTGCATTCTGCTCCCATCTAATGGTGATTCTACTTACCAGTGAATTAGAAATCTGCTGTTTGGTAGTGAAGAAAGCTCACAGATGTCAGTCATCTTTTGTGTAGTACAGCTGTCCTGCTAACCAAAGCTTTTGCAGAAACCATGGCTAAGGCATAGCAGAGCCTCCACACGCAACCAGGGCATTTGCACAGAGTGTTTATTCGCCTAGGTTTTTCATATTAGAAGAGACATTTATGCCTCTTTAGCAGAGGAACTGGGGCCAGGTTTTTCATTATCCATGTCATCTTCAGCACCACCTTGAAATGTGCATGTCATAGTTGTGTTAAAAACGGAGGCTGCCGGTTTGATGTGATTAGAGCCAGCATTTTGAGGAGGAGGCGTGGGAGCACTGCCAAAAAGTCTGAAAGAAGAAAACGTCTGCAGTGAGGACTGGGCATTACCAATGTGACAGGTGACTAAACCTGCTACGCCCATTCCTGCCTCCAATTCAGCAGCCGAGCTCGTGGGAGTCAGGGTGTCTCTTCAGCATCACTGATAAAGGCGTTGTTACCCTGACCCTGCACAGATTGCACTATATATTGCACTATATGCTTTAAGTCACTAGGGACAGTGGCTTACAGTAAATGATAAACATTTACAGTAAATTTCCTGTGCATGGTTTATTACTATATGGTAGTGAGCACATACACATAGCAAGCATATGAGGCTGAGACAAGTTGTTCCTTTTTTTCTTGCCAGCTGATCCAGCACTACAAAAATCGACTTCTTCTGCAGCAGGATCAGAACACTTAATCTCCTTACGTGTTCCCCCGCCACCACTGGGAAATAAGATTGCTCAACTGAGAAATGCCACAGCAAGCCTAAAGTTCCAAACTAAAAGCCAATTCTGCACCACTCTGATGCTGATTGACACCTTCCCCTGTCACTCCTTTGGCACTATTTGTGTAGGAAGAAGCAATGCAGAGAGATAACGGGTATCAGAAGCTGACTATGCCATTGCAGGTAGCTAGCAAAGACCTGTCTTGAGAAATCTCTCAGCTTCTCAAGTTTCCAGCCTGGATGGAGTTATAGAAACCCCCAGGTTTGAGCAGTATAGGACACAACTCAACCACCGGCTGAAACTAACAGAAAAAGAGTGTTACAGAGCCTGAGGAATGATCTCTTCCCCCATTACCAGGGGGAAACACAGATTCTTCCTAGCAACCTTGTCTCCTTTAAGCCAGCCTCGATCATCCCCTGCGTGATTCAGTGCTCTCCTACCTTTTCTGGTTCACTGTTGCTGTGCCATTCCACCAGTATTTCAGATCAGGGCTTGAAATTGTGGTTCTGTCCACCTGTGGTTGGTAAAAGCACACATTAGTCAACAGCACAAGGACAGTTTTTTTACAATGAACTTAGCTGAATCAGCAACTTGTACTTTTTTACAGCCTTTCCTACCATGGCAGGTTTGGCTAGAGGAGCTGTGAGTACCTTATAACGGGTGCTACTGCCCCTCCTGTGAAAGGGGGGCTGGAGTTACCCAGAGCAAACAAAAGCTACATCCTATTTGGCAAACCTTGCCTTCAGTTCTGGGCAAACCCTCAGAGCAAGCTTTGTAATAGAGTTCTGCAGGATGAGAGCTGTCTCACAAACCGCGCTCCGGTGAAGGAGCAGCACCCAGGAGATGGCCGGGAGGACTGTGCCTGATGGGAATGGCATAAGCACAGCCTCCCACCCTCTACAGTCAGATTGCTCCGACTGACAAACCTGCTTATTCGTGATTTTTGGAAAAGGACCAAAGACCCTGGGCATTGTGATCTTGGGAGGTTCAGGAGCCTTGGAGCGCAAGGGGCTAAATCCACCATCTAGAGTGTGCATCTTTCCCCATGAGTGCCTTGGATGTTGTTCTTTCCTAGTCTTTGCACCTGTATGGAAGGGGAAAAAAAAGGGAAAAAAAAAAATCAGTGCCAAGTTACTGGTGCAACTGAAAGCAACCATCCCGGGAGGCTTTCTGGTGGCTATGGGAAAGGAAAACACCTGAGGTTAGTGTTGTCACGACACCCTGCACAGTGCAGGGGTCTTGAGATCTAAATTAACTTAGCCTTAACAGCTGTGTTCTTAGATTACAGAAAATATAATTGTAACAAGAGAATAAATTTACAATTGAGGGCTTTGCTTCACCAGTCCTACTGGTCTGGCCATTTTCATCACTGATATATATATATTCACATATAATACATGTAAAAATACCTTTCAGATGCCAGATTTCTCCTAGCTGATGCTTTCTTTCTGAAAAGGTCAGGAAGTTCTGATAAATGGGCTGGTAAACAGCTTTGATTTTTCTGGTTAAAGTTAAAAAAAAAAAAATCCAGATGAAGTTTTGGGCATAATAACACAAAGAAGCCCATTAATCCTTTTCCTCCTGTCATATTGCTTCTGTGAGATTTTAAGTGGAAGAGTCCCCAGTGGGAGCTGAGTGCTCTGTCACCTGTGCACCCAAGTCCTGGTAGATACAGGACACAGATGGACAATAAGAAATTCATACCTGCTCACACTGACAATTGTCCAGGCAGGTAACAATAAGGCTAAAAATAAAAGGGGAGGATTAAAAAAACAAACAAACAAAAAAAAGCATTTTGTGTTAAAAGGCCTCACAGTATACAGCACGACTCCTGCAAACTAGAGGCGAGCAGCTTTGAACGAATGACCCAAGTGAGCTGCAAGCCCTTGCCAAGACCCTGACAACATATGCAGCTTCAGCACATGCAAATCAGATATGGTGCATTTTTGCTAATATGAGAGCTCTTCTGGGACATTCTGCTGTTCCTTTATCAGAAGAATCTTCCAAGAAGAAAAAAAAAATAGTATCAAAAAACCAGACACATGCTGCATCCAAATGTCCAGTGTAGTCCTTGGCAAGGGCCAAGGAGAAGAAATCCAACTGGACTTTGCAATTCTAACAACTAAATACCTCCAACAACTCAGAGTTCACAGTCTGACACAAACCTCTGCTGGTGGGAAGCAATGCTTGGTTCCTTAATCAAGCAGGTGGCATCTGACAAAAATCAGATTACAACCCTCCCGTTAAGCACTTGGCAAGATAGAGCTTGCTGGGTGTAATGAGGGACTCCTGTGTCTGTGCACAGAACTGGCTGTGGCTGCAGCAAGGCTCCTCACCTGCCTGTGCAATTACTGCTTCTACAATAAAGCAGCTGTACCTGCAGGTAAGGAAAGCCAGAGATTAAGGCTGCCTTCTCACTAAGATGAGTCCCTTTGTTGTTTGGGGAAAACAGCACTGGAGCTGAGACAAGAAGCAAATGCTTTTTGATGTGTTTTCACAGCTTAGCATGAAGGGGAATAATAACCTCCATTTACTGAGCTGCGCACAGCCAGATGGGTTGAAGACAGTTCCTAAACCTCTACCAGATTTATGGTGATTGGACCTTTCAGTCAGAGGGAAACTTGGAGCTGTGAATAGCTGATCAAAGAGGAAAGCTTGTTTTAAAGGGGGTGATGAAACATGGAGTTTGCAGCTCATAAGAACTACCACAAAAATCCAGGAAATAAGTTTCAGTTATGATCTGCAAAACAGAAGATAAATCAGGTGTCTTGACAAGCAAGTGAATATGCCTCTCCTACAGAAACTTGTAGCAAGTGATTTCTGGGTGCTGATAGAAAAGGGGGCATCGATATGTATCCAGCAGCAAAACTGCAGATCTGGGGTAGTAGAAAGACCACTGAAACACCTTTCTGGTGTCTCTGAAAAATTAGTGAGAACTTTTCATGAATTCATAAGAAAATTCATGAATGAGATAGAGTGGGATCTGAGATCTTTCCTGAATTACCAGAAACAAAACTGCTTCAGGAAGGTGAAAGGCAGAGTCAAGCTAGCCAGGGTTTAAAACCAGTGTTCAGACACAGATGATATCTGCAAGTCTGTGTGCAGACCCCAGTCCTCTCCCTTCCCACTAAGGAAAGATACCTAATTACCACATCTGTGCTTTTTCTTCTGCATCACTAAGTATACAGTGGCAGGTAAGAAGAAAAGCTGAGCCTGAGAGGAAGAGTAACAGTACAAGTGTCTAGTATTGGTCTCCAGACACAAGTGGAAACTGAAACAGTCATTACACTGAGCATAGTTGTTTGCTCTCTTCATGTCTCGTCTCAGCTGGCATACTTTCTCTTTCATCTCTGCAATGTCCATGTAGTTAGAGTAATTCAATTCTCCCTGCAGAGTCAAAAAAATCTTGGCCTAGAAAACAACAATAGAGAAGACAAAGATAATACACTGAGAATTCACTTCTGCACCATAAACCCACACAGGCACCCATCCCTTCAGCATGTCACATGCCAGCTCTGTACAGCTTCAGAGCTCCCATGCACAGTGAGCACAGGAATAATTTATTTCAGTTACTGCTTCTGGTCTTGGAACAGAAGCACAGACAGGCATGGCAAAAGATGTTAATATATTCTTTGTTCTTCCCATCAGCTGACAATAAGCCAGTCTGAGGAACCGCTGGACTGCTGTTAGACTCTGCTTTCCACAGTGTTCCTTAAAGCCCTAAAGAGTCACTTTGCACTGCCCCTTCAAACCCCGCCACCTGCCATTGCCTAGGGCCTGGCACTTCACATTGTGTGACAAGATACAAGGGCTTGCCTGGGGGGCTGTTAAATCTTCTGCACCACCAAATGTATATAAATAAGAAACATGACCAAGGATCCAAACGCAAGGGTAGGCTTACAGAACTGTGTATGGGATTAGAGAGACATGGAATGAGTTTGTGAACTCATCTATCCACTAAAACTATCTAGGTAATGCTAGAATGGCCCAGCAGCAGCAGATGTACTTACTACCCACCTCAGACCAAGGGTTACTACTACAGGGAAAGACTTAATACTAAGTTTCTGAAATGCTTCTGACTGCAGCCCAGCTCTCTTCCCTGTGCGGGGTGGTACAGCTCAAAAGCACAGTGTTTCTTCTACATAGTGATGGTATTTTACTTCTGCCTCTACAATGGGTTTTATTTATCCCTACCAAGAGATTTCAGTAACACTTACGACCTTTACTGCTCTACAAACAATGACCTCAGAATCAAAGCTAGCGTGTGAGGACAATAGACCTCATCTTGCACTTCCATCCCTAGAAACGATACATCTTAGCACTATGATGAAAACACATCCAGGATCCTCCAGATTTCCACAGAGAACCCAGAGAGCTCAATGTTTGCAGAAAGCTCACGTACATGAACACCTGAGGAAAAATAGGAAATGAGTATTGGTACAGCATGGACTATCTGGCTGTGAGACTTGCACACTCAGTTTTTATTTAAAAAATAATAAAGAAAATAAGTGATTCACCATCCTATCTCATTATCATCCTGATAGCCTCCAAGATCCGGAGCTCCTCCCTACGAAGAGGCCTCAAGTACCTTTATGTAAGACAGCAAGCCAGCTTCTTCCTTCTCCACCTGTTTCTGCTTTCTCAAAGCCCTCTCACAGAGCCGTGGGTTCTGCTCCATGGCCGAGTACAGCTCTTGCAGGCACTGCTGCGTGTAGGACACGGCCTGCTCCTCAAATTCCTCGGGGGAAATCTGCCTGCAGAACGCGATGCTGAGGGGGAACTCGTTGTCAAACTCGTCCAGGGTCTCCATCCTCTACCTGGGCAGAGGACAGGGCGGGCTGCGCGTTCTCATGCCGGGGGAGATGGTTGAGCCATCTTCGGCTGAGGAACCAGGGCTCCCTCCCGCAGCCAGGGGCAGCCCCGGGAGCCCACCCGCACACTCCGGCCGCCCTCACCGGCGGCAGCAGCCCCGGGAGGCTCCGTCCCGGCCGGGTCAGGAGCCCACGGTCCTTCAGGGTCTCGCCCAGCCCGCCCCCGCTTCCAGGCCGACGCCGCCCCCTCCCCACTGCTGCGGCCCCGCGGGCAGCGAACGGCCAAACGCCTCGGGCCGTGCCCCGAGGGACGGGCGCCCGAACGAGGAGCGGCGGGGTTGGGGAGAGACGGGACGGCCGGGGGGAGCCGCGCTGCCACCATTCCCCGCTTGCCCGGGGGCACCGTGAGGGGATGGGGCGGGACCGGGACTCGAACCCGGGTACCACCAGGGTCCCCTGAGGGGAGGGGCGGGGTTGGGGCGGGACGCACCTGCTCGCAGCCTCCCTCCCGCTCCCTCCCCACCTCCTCGTGGCCCCGCCCCCGGCGTTGCTCGGAGCCAATCAAAGAACGCGGTGACGGGACGGGGGGGCGCCGCACGCGCCGCACTGGATCGTTAGCGGAGGGGGCGGGGCCTCTCCTCCCCCTCCCTCCTCATCCCCCCCTCCCCTTCCCCAACCCGGTCGCGCGGGCGGCCGTTAACGGCTGCCGGGGGCGCGCGCGTGCCCCGAGGGGCGGGCGGCGGCAGAGGCGCGGGGGCAGCGCTGCTTTTGTCAGGCGGTGTTTATTGAAGGGGGGGCTCAGGAGGACTTGCAGTATTTGGCCGTGTCCAGCCTGTAGTTGCCCGGGTTGTAGGGCGCCTTGGCGAAGCACATGGCGGCCGCGCGGTCGCAGTTGCAGATGAACATCTCGCACTCGTCGTTGGTGCCTGAGGGAGGGAGCGGGGACGGTCAGCGCCTTCGCCTGCCTCCCCTCGACCCCCCGGTGTCACCGCCGCTGTGTCGGTGTGAGGTGCGCTCCCTGCGTGCCCTCCATCCCCCAAGCTCCCCCAAGGTGCTATGCCATTGCGTGCCCCATTCTGGCTGCCTCCATGCTTCCCCCTTCCCTCCCTGCAGCTCTGC
This sequence comes from Nettapus auritus, assembly GCA_011076525.1. Taxonomy (NCBI): domain Eukaryota; kingdom Metazoa; phylum Chordata; class Aves; order Anseriformes; family Anatidae; genus Nettapus; species Nettapus auritus. Next base: position 7,536,682 of record CM021779.1, read on the forward strand.
CTGATGGGCTGTTTGCTATTTCTCTCCGTTTAGGAGCCAGAAAAGCCTCGCCATGACATTACAGACACGTGGCAGAGCTGCGAAGCAGTCCCCAGCCAGCCTGCTGCCCCCACAGGGATGCATCCCCCCGAGGAGGGGACAGGTCCCCACGCTCAGCCCGGGTATCCTGCAGCACCGCCTCACGGTGCAGCCTTCTGGGCCCCCTCGGAGGCACCCAGGGCAGCGCTGAGCACACGGCCTGCTGCTGCGCCTCCGTGCCGCGGGAGCGTTCGGTCACGCAGCCCTGATGCTAAGTGCAGTGAGGTGCTGAGCAAAGCGGAGTGACGCGGGGGACGACGTACTGCTACATGTAATCGCCTCGCTGGAGCAGCTGAACTTGTAGGTCTTTGTGTAGGGGTTGTCCACTAAGGTGGTGCACGCTGACAGTTTCTCTGCCTGAGAGTAGCAGTTATCGTGTGTTTGACAACACCTGGAAAACAAGGAGGAAGAGGTCAGAAAACACCAGAAATGCAAACTCAGCTGACCTGTAAGACATGTAAATATGCTAGTGTTTACAAATATGCTTAGACAAGGCACTGAACAAAAAAAAAATCCCTCAAGATACCCAGTGATAAGAGGAAGAGGACACAAAGGACCTCGAAGGGACACAGAATATCATAAGTGGGAAGGGACCCACAAGGACCATTCAGTTCAGCTCCTCCTCTGCCAGCTGATGTTCCAAGTATGCGTGTGTCTACCGCAGCCTGGCAGCTGACAAGCTAACAGCTGGCACAATCCACTGCACCTTGGCTATCAGTCTAATGTGATCTACAAACTGGCAAGCTACTTAGCATTTTGCAGCTCAGCCCTGAGAGGTCGGTGGTCAAGCACTGGGCAGTGGGCTCAGAACTGCTGTCTGGGCTGCAGGGACAGCACTGCTGAAAGGAAAACAAAAAGTGCAGGAACGAATGCAACATAGCTGCTACAGAAAGTAGAATGCATTGCTTGGATTATATTTTATCCTATTAATAAGACCTTCAGGTGTGATACTACACAACCTTTTTTCCTTGAAGCAATCTTTGGGAGAACGCTTTATCCATAGCAGCCAGAGAGTTTTCTGAGCATTTTTTTTACATGCAGGGCCAGCTAAGGAGAAGCAGGTATGCAGAAATGAGAAAGTGCAAGCTAGGAAAGATGTAAAAGTAGAGTTGTACAAACCTGTCAAGTTCATCCACTGGTGTCCCACTGCCTCCCAAGCCACAGTAGCAGCCGTAGCCATCAAACTGAAGCAGAGGGTGACTGCCCGGGATGGTGCATTGGATCATGCTGCGCAGCTGCCACACTGCGCGAGGTGAGACATCAGCGGTGGCAGCGCCCACTGAAGAGAAACAACGGTTAGAGTTAGGCATGGGATTACCAGTCACGGGCACGCCGAGAGGGGCAAGTGCCACCTACGCACCCGACAGCAGGAAAAGCAGGGCAAGGGACTTCATTCTTGCAGGACTTCACAATGAGATTGGTCCTAAAGAAAATGCAGATCTTTATACTAAAAGCTCACCTTGAAATAGAAATGAAGTCAACAAGCCAGTATTTATGTTACTGAATGCAGATTTCTTCTATCAGGGGCTGTAGACAGCAGCTTGTGACATGACCAGCTGAAGGCCAGTGGAGGTCAAACTCTGGAAGCCAAGAGGGCAAATATTTGCTTTCTAGGATTTTTGCGATTAAATTATTTTAATGGTCGTATTAGAAGACCATCTGAATGATCTAGACGTTTTTAAGGACTCTCTACTAAAAAATATAGCAATGTGGTAGTTATGTTGGAAAATACTGGCACTAACACCCATCCTACTAATACCTGTATACTCTTTCTATGGTATCCCACTTATCATTATTCCTATATCTCTGCGTTGATTCACCTGGCCTAATTCAGGGAGTGAGATACAAGTTGCTCACTTACCCCCAATGACCCTTGGCATGAGCAGAAAAAATAATAAAAAAATCTAGTTTTAACTTTCTCCATATAGGAGAAGGAAGTACTACTAGGCAAGAACCAGGAGCCAAGCAAAGTGGAAATCCTCTGAAATTTCTTAGGAGAAGCAGCATAACAAACAACCATGACAAAGGAAAGTGTGAACACGAGGAGATGGTAACACACTGGTGGTAGGATGTCTGTGGGAAATATTAACTGAAATATTCGGCAGGATTTTCCCTGAGGCTTCAGAGGTGCAGAGGACCAAGAAGAAGGATTGTTGGAGTGCAGGGACAGACATGGTGTTATCTGGTCAAGGTCTGTGTGTTACATCACCAGGTACACGGCAGAACCTAGCAGAGCTAGGTGAAACTGGAGAAGCCTCCCAGCAATCATATTTTGATGGCATATGCTGCCATCAGGCTCCTGAAATAACCATCAGGTTTCGTGTGTTTAGACTTACCAGCTTCAGAGCAGCTACATTTACAGCCCTCTGGAAAAGAAGAGCATGCTGGCTGTGCAGATTCTTCCCTTTAACTATCCATTCTGCTTTCCACCCATCAAAATCTGCCTGAAAAACACAGGTCTTCCTTTTAATACAATGCCTGTCCAGAACAAACTACCCATTCTTCGAGATAGAACCTCTGTTCTTCAAGTTAAACAAAATTAAATTTATACTAGCTGGTCTGTAGATTTAACTAAGTGTATGGGGATAAAATAGCTTCCCTCCAGGCTGTGTGCCTTTGGCCAGCCTTACTCCAGTAATTGCTGAATCCATTTCACACCCATCGCCAGGTGAATGGTAACACCACAAATGGAAATAACTAGTGATTAGCTGGTGATAGCCAGCTGACTTCAGATACAAGCAGGTGGCACAGTACACACCCTCCTGGCAAAGCCAACGTTACCTGGCTTAAACAAGGACTTGTGGCTTACGTGACCTCAGAGGAGTTATGCCAAAAACGACCTGTGCTTTGAAGTTTCAAGGCACACAGCGTACCATAGCCCAGAGACAGAAGTTTCTCACCAAAGCAGAGCCCATTTAAGTCTTTTGCTTCTCTATGGCATGAAGTTCTCTCCGAGGCATGAGGTGAGTTGGATCCAAAAAAGGGTAAGAAAAGGTTTTGCAGTTAGCCGGGAGTCCAAAATACTGCACTTGTATTCAGACCCTGGAGGCTCTAACACTGCCAAGGCTACAGGTTTGGCATTTTACACACTTGAGATATTAATTGTAGACTATTCCCTTGACAGTAAGAGCCTGCATTTATTTCTAAAGCATGAATCAAGCCTTCAGTTTTAAGAGCAAGGAAAGAGAAAACAGCCTAAAATCCAGAGTGCTTATTCAGGAGACGCAGGGTTCAGCACCCTTCAGTAGGATCAAAAGCACGTTTCTGGAAGCGATGGTGAGGACATCTTCCCCTTCAGAGTGGCTGAAACCACATCAGGGTGCCCACAGCACGCAGGGTGTTGACACATCTCTAGGCCATCTGGCTGAAGCTAGGCCTGCTGATGAGCAACCAGAACCATTCCGACTCTTGATCGCTCACAAGCTCTCTGATGCCCCAAGATTCCCCACTCACAGGTTAGCTAAGGCCAAACAGGTGCTGGGTTATAGACTCAAGATTCCCGTGTCCTAATAGCGAGAACATCAAACAAACATTAAAGACTGATGTAAAAAAGTCGGTGCCCCTTTTATTTAGAAAAAAAGGATTTAATCTTTTACCCACAGATCAACCTGCTGACTTTCCCTTCACTATCCATTTAAGCGATATTCTCATTCTCCTTTGGCTACCTTTCCTTTTTTAATGTTTTATTTCTCTCTTCTTTTACCAATGAACCCTATGTTCCTTCTATGGTTCCTTCTTCCCCCTTTTTCAGTCTCTCATTTATTATCGATGTTGCCATGAAAACCTCTATTAAACTGGCCTTTTAAGTCACTAAAACACTGTCATAGTTTGGATTTCATAATCTGATTTCAAAAAAAGGACCACCCAGAGTGGGAAAGTGAGCATGTGAGCAGCACAAGAGTGCGTTATGAGAAAACTCCCAGAAGGGTACGGATTTTTCCACCAAAGCTATTTTTGGCTTCCCCAACCTGTACAATATGCAAAGCTGCTGGTGCCCAGTACGATTTTGAGGACACCTCGATTTACAACTCATTCCTAAATTCACAGGCTTGAGCCTTACGTTATTTCTGAGAATTCTCTATGATTAAGACCTGCTAGAACAGGTCCATTTCACTGCTGGAATTTACCATTCTCTTGTAGTGTTATCTACTAAGGAATTTTCTTCCTCTCTCTTCATTTTATTTTCTTAGATCTAGCCTCCTTGGTTCACCATAGTCAATGAATCCAGAGTATCTGAGCCAACCTTCTAAGCACCACAGTGTCTCCTCCCTTCTTAAGCCTATAAATACCGGTACAAAACCTCTGTAATGTAAAGAAGAGGAACAATGTCTGCTAAACCCGGATCCACCTCACATTATAAACTGGGCCGCTGCCAAAGGCTGGGAGCAGAACACACAGTCAGAGCCCTGGGGCTTTTATCCTAATGGCAGGATGCGCCTCCTGCCAGCGCCGAGTTCACCTGCAGTCTCCTCCGCTGCAAAATCTCCCACGCCCAAATAACGAGAGAGGACAGTTTTCAAATAATTTATTAGGAATTTAAAACTGAAATCTGGAAAAAGGGTTACAGGTGTGGAGAGAACAAACATTGGAGTGTAATAACTTACTGGCTTAAAAACACAGCTTTATTATTTTTTTAAAAAAATGCCCACCCTGAAACCGGAGCCCCAGCCTCCAGGCAGTGGCAGCACTGGCCAGAGAGCGAATCGCAGCCCAGCAGCAGCACAGCTGGCCTGGGATGTCTGCAGGGGGCACGGAAGCAGTTCAGCGCGTATACCAAGAGGGAGGAAAGCGCTGTCCGCAGACCCAAATTTGAAGTATATAGAATAAAAATAAACCCAATAAAATGCAGCTCTTCTTTACTTAGGAAATATTTAAAAAAACAGACATACAGACTCTTGTCTCAGTAACAAAAATTATTGCTTTGTGTTTTCAGTACTGATCTGTTAAGTACCCTCTTACCTAAACAGAACTCTCCAAACATATCGCCCAGGTCAGGACCAGCTCCGGCACACGGGGAGGGGAGGGATGGAAGAGAAGAGCCCTGCGGGCACGGCAGCCCTCCCGGTCCTGTCCTCAATGCCCCTCTCCCTTACAAGGGCTCAGTTTGGGGGAAGAGAGGGAATGATTTTTAAAACTTAAGATGAAGCTGTTATTTCCCTGGGAAAAGAGTTTGGCTGCATCTTAATAAAAGGCTTAATCACCCCCCTTAACAAGGTCTTTGGTTCACTGAAATCCAGACCCAAACCTGCCCCGTATGCTCCTGCGGGAGGCTTCCCCTGGCACGGCGCTCCTTGGCGGGGCCTGGTGCCAGGGGAAGCCCCGGCAGGTTCTGGAGAAGGGACCAGGCCACCTCTGCATGGGAAAACAGACAAATCCCCACAGTCTTCAGAACACAGAGTAAAGCAAATGGGAAGCTGCGATTCTATAATTCATATAATCCCTGAGAAGCCCTTAACCCGCCCCCAAATCACCACCCTAATGCTTTTCTCCCCGTTAACGCCTCCCCAACCCAGCGCCCTGCCCTTCAGAGAACGACCACCCACATCTCCCCCCGGCCCTGGCTGCCTCCCCTTTTCCGATACCCTCGCCTCCGGAGGAGGATCCCTTTCCCAGGAAATCTTGACGCAAGCGATAAGTGTTTGGAGAGTGGATTCCTTTCAAAGTAACCAAGACAAACGGTGGCGGCAAAGCCCTTTACCTAAAGCCAAACCAGACGCTGGCACTGCGGAGCCCAGCGATGGAGTCTGTACATCGAGCGATTGGAAGCAGCTTTAACCCGCTCAGCAAAACAGCCGATGGCCGGTTCGTTTCCCCCGCGGGGCGCCCCCCTTTCATCTCAGAGGTCTTAAAATCTTACAGTAAAAGGTGTACAAAAAAAGAACGGAGTCCTGTCAGGATTCTGCTGGAGAGTATTGCTCACACTGCGGCACCAAGTCCAGGACCTGGAGCTGCTCCTCGGAGCCAGGCTGCACGTGGCAGCCAGGTTCAGCTCGCGATATTTACATATTATACAGGAGGAAAAAGAAAATCCCACGTAAAACTAAACCTAGGAAAACAAAAAAAAATCTTTCAGCTGTAAGATAGTGTTTTTCACTTAGCAAAATATACATTTGTTTTGTTCCATAGCGATGTCCAACGTTTTCGGATCCTTGGAGTTTCACACTTTTCAAAGCCTCACATTTACAAAACAGAAACAATTAAAAACAGTTTCTTTAAAAAAAATAGAAATACATCAGTTCCTCTCAGCCTTTGCTCTCTGTCTCTTTCTTTCCTTCAGAACTGCATTCTTGTTACATACCGTGCTTTAAAAACACTGACGACGACAACAACAGAGTTGAAAATATTCAAAACAGTTTCAAAGCCAAATAAAAATACTCCTCAATAAAAACTACCTAACACAATCACAAAGCCAATTCATAAAATATGTCTACTAGCTCGGGAAAGAGCAAACAACAAAAAGAAGGGGGGAGCCCCAAAAAAGATAAAAAAATAAAATAAAAAAATAAAACTAACAGCTAATAAAATAAATAAAAGAAGAACCGGTGGGCTGGGGGCAGGGAAGGGGGAAGCGTAAACCGTCGGTGGTTAGTAAGAAAGCGAGATGATCTCCTCGGGTTCAGTCCAGTGTGGTCTGGTCAAAGGGAGAGATCAGGGCAGGGCGGCAGGAGCCTGGCAGCCGGCCGGCAGTGTGCAGTTTGACTCGAGAAAAAGGTCGTGGCTCATCCCCCGAGGCTCACCAGATCCTCCAGCCGCTGTCCTCGGTTAGGTCACTGGGGAATCTGCGGGACACAGCAGGGGGAGGAAGGGACAGGATCTAGAACAAACAACAGCTTTCCTCTCGGGGCTTTCTCCCAGGGTTACCTGGCAGAATACTCAACATCCAGACCTGCCCCGACACGGGCTTGCCCTGCACCTCGCTGGCACGGCAACGTGGCACAGCAGAGCTGCTTCCCTCCGTAACAGCAGCGGGCAGGCCTCGCAAACAAGGCTCCACACGCCGTGCAGCCGGCCTGCCCCAACCTGCGGAGCTCCTGGCTCCAGGGAGGCCGCAGCCTGGCAGGGTCCAGCCACTGCTCCAGCACTCAGCTCAGCGCCCTGCCAGGCTCCGGGGACCTTGTCTGCACACCCTTCCCTGCCAGCCGTTCCCTCCTTTAAAAATACAAACTTTTAACTTTTTAAGCCAACACACTTCAGCCGTGTTCACAAACCAGATACCATTCACCAGCTCCCTCCCAGGCCCGGCTGAGGACCAGAAACAGAACTGATCACACCCACATTCCCCTCTGCCCTTCTTCTCCCTGACAGGAGAGGAAGGGCCTGCTCTGCAGAGAGGTGGTCTCAGCAGCAGTGAGAACAACCAGCCACACAGAGGAGGCTTCCCCAGCCACACAGGTAAGCCAGGCTTGTCTCAGGATCACCACAGGGTCATGATTCCAGCCAAGCCTGCAGACCTTTCCTCTTCCTGCCAGTGCTCTCACCGCCCTCACCCCCCCGACCCAAACACGAAGCGGTCCCCCCACAACACTCCCAGCCCGAGGAGCAGGAAGCAGGAAGCCAACCCGTGTGTGGAACAGAGCCCTGGGCTGGCCACAGGACTCCCTGCATGGGCTGGGTCAAGCCAGCGAGCCTCCCCGCAGCCTCCACAGCTCCTGCTGGGAGCCCAAGCTCAGAATTTCACTTCTCTAACTACCCGTCCCTGTTTGAAGCTCTCTTACCTCCTGCCTCCTTGGTCCCCAGCTTCAGTGATACCCATTGGTAAAAGCTGTTGCAATCAAGGGACCCTGCGAGGAAAGAGTTAAAACCCCCTGTTAAGCAAACAAAAGAGAAGTGAAGAAAATTACTACCAAAACACATTCAGTCGCGGTTCAGATGCTGGGAGAGCAGTTCCAGTTGCAGGTGCCAGGGCTAAGGAGCCCAGCAACCCGCAGGACACTGCATCAGGGCCAAGATGAGCTTTTGGAACATCTGGGCCAGGTAAGGGGAAGGTCTGGAGATCAGGACCTTGAGCTGTGGCTGGGGAGAACCAGTGGAGCCCAGGGAAGCAGGCTCCCAGCGAGCTGCGGCATCCTGCACCAGCAGCAGGCAGCGTGGGACTCAGTGGTGGCACGGCAGGTGGCATTTCCCGACCAGAAAGCAGCCTCCCCCCCTGCTCACCTCCATCACCGCGTGGAGATGCAGCCCCCTCCCCGCCCCTGCCATCATCCTCCCCCTGCGCAGAGCCCGCCAGGGAACACTCACCCCTAGGCTGTGGCCAAAGCCGGTGCTCGGGGCCGGGCTGGCAGCGCTGATGTAACTGCTGACCCCTGAGTCCTGGTTGGCGGCTCCATAAAGCTCTGCCATCGGCCCGGGGCTGGTGGTGCCCAGAAATCCGCCGGTGCGACTGGGAGTGGAACCTGGGGGAGGCGGTGAAACCACAGAGTGAAGATCCCAAAAATGCAGGCCCGTCCCACCCCGCTCCCACAGCCCCTGGCAAGCCTCGGTGGCGGCACGCTGCCCCGGGGGGAAGGTGGCAGTTACCTGTCCCTCGCACCACGGCTGCCGCAGCCGCTGCTGCCGCCATTGGTCCATACGCAGTGAGGGGGATTGCTGCAAAGGAAGGGACAGGCACCTCAGGGACCTTGCTGCTACACGGGGAATTCCTCAACGGGAGCCTTCGTTTCCCCCGCTGCGAAATTCCAGGGCCACACAGGCGTATCGGCCTCGTGCGGCGCGCAGGAGGAGAGCAGGGGAGTGCCCAGCCCTGCCTCTGCTGGTACCCTTTGCAGAGCCAATGTCCTGGGGGGACACGAGCCCGGCTCTGCTAACCCCACATCCCAGAGCAGCTGGATGTGGAAGAGCTGAACCAGAGAGAGAGTTAAATCCGAAGCTATTATAGATACAAATTTGGGCTATAAATGTGGAGAAACCCAGCAGCTCAAAGACATCAGCTCAGTGCTCTGAGGCTCAGCCCTCCCCTCTGTTCTGACACTGTTATTCTAACAGCCTCTCTCTACTTATTTCTCTGCTCAAGACACGCCATCCTCCCCACGTTCACACCTGAACTGCTCAGCCCCTTGCTGCTCGTTGTAGAAGAGCAGGAAATATATACCTAGGGAGTAGGGACTAAAAATGGCTTAATTAAAACAGTAAGTCTTAATTTATACGGAGCAGTTTTAATTCCCAACCCAACTGCCATAGGCAACCAGCCCTCGGGGCAGGAGGCATCCAGCCAGCATGTTTCTCTTTGCCCTTAAAATGACTGGGTCAGCATTTCATGCTTGAATGTGAAATTCACCGTGATTCTGTTTAGAGCACCATAAAAAGAGGTCAGAACAAATCAATCACGTTAAGGCTGAAATCCAGACTAGCTTATAAGGGAATATTTAGTAGCAGGCACCAGCCTGTTTCAAGCAAACGTCACGCAGGGCTTATATCTGGGTTTGCCTCTCACTGCAGGCCCTGGGCCAAGGCGAGCGTGTTGCAGCTCCGCATCACCCCCAAAGACACCGTTCTAGGGAGGAAACGCTGCTGGCAGCCGCCCGTCTGCCCCACCGTTGCTTCAAGGCCCTAAAACAGATGAATGAATACGGTTGTAACGAGAACAGGGGCCAGGCCTTCTCAAAGACTGGAGTTCTTTATCCAGGAAAATCCCTTCTTGCTTTTTTAGGCTGTCCACGGAGAGACCAGGTTGGTGTTGTGACGACAAAGCACCTGCGTGTTCTCTCTCGGCACGCTGGAGCAATCAGCCCCGCTTGTGCCATCCCCTCCGCTCAGCTCCACTTGCCAAGCCCATTTACAGGCGCCCAGCCACTTGAGGCACAAGGGCCCTCGAGCACCGCGCAGCTCAGGGGCCTTTGTAGGAACCGAGGGGGCCCCGCACGTCGCGGGACCGGCTCCAGCCTATACATGGGAACCTCTGGGCCTCGCCAAGAGGCTGCGCAGCGACTGCTTAGCAGTAGGTAAGCGTAACGGGGAGGGAAGAATGCCACGATCCCCAGCTGGTACTTCAGCAAGACACTGAGGACTGGAAGCTGGCGTGGCACCCAGCCAGGCAAGCGGCATTAAGAAGTTGTTGTTGTGCAGGGCCCTGCTGCACCCCAGCCGCCGGCGACAGCGGGCCCCGGGCCATTCACCCCCACGAGGAGGGGCACGGTGCAGCCCGGGAGGACCTCGGAGGGAAAAGTACTTTTTTTTGTCAAGTCACCAATGTTCCTCTACGAATTTTATAGGTTTTGCTGGAAAAATCACACATGCAAATAGACACCGACCCCAAATCTCCTTTGTTTGGCAACCAAAAGGCTTAGAGACGGGGTCAGATGCTTATGCAGTTGCATCCGTGATGTCAGGGAGGGATATTGTCAAGAGGGAGCTGGGATTTAATCTCTTCCTACCTCCCTCAGGGCAATTTGTTCATTGGTGGCTGCCAACCTCAGCATCCCGGAGAGCGGAGACTCCCTGAGGACCAGCAGGGTTCGGTGCCACAAAACACCCTTTCAGCCCTGTTCGTACCGATAGTTTGGGGAGAGCTTCTCGAGAAGCCTTTCCACACCCCCACGGCAGAAATTCACACCCTGAAACAGGTGGGGGCAAGGAAGCGCTGGGGAGGAGGAACACCATGGACATGAGATGGCACACGGGGAGCAGGGTGCTACGCAAAGCTGCTCTTCTACAACAGATACCACGGACACAACAGAGCTGGGGAAACATGGCCGTGGGAGGGAGAGTCGACACAAGGAGCATCACCTAGGGAGAAGGCACTGCACATGGTGCAGGGGCTGAGGATCCAGAGGTATTTACACCCCGAGCCAGGACTAGCCCTGGAGCACAGCCCTCTGCCCTCGTTTCATTCCGCAGGGACTGAGGGACCCTACACCTCCTGCACAGCGCCGTGGGATTAGTGACCAGGAGTGCCCCACACCCTCTCCCTCCTCCCAGCACTCCCAAACTTGTCCCTGCAGGAGCTCGGGTTAAGGTCATTCGTGGACCTTTGAGAAGTCACCCTGCTCTCTGGAGTTTTCCGTACCTGACTTACACCCAGCCCAGGGCGAGGAGCTAAAAACGAGGCCAGCAGCAGGAAACGCCATTTCGGAATGACACGCCTTCACTCGGTGTGACCTGCACTGCCCTTCTCAGAGGCAACGCACACGGCTCTGCTTCCCCCTCCACCTTTCCAGCCCCAGCTTTGGATGGAGCTTGCACAGAGGGAATAAGGAATGTTTCCAGTCTAACTGCATCAGGCTGTGGAGCAGCACCACCGCTGGAACAGCCCAAAGCCCCCTTTTTCCGGCGTGTGAGTTTAGGAAATGAGCGGGACTGACCTGTGAGCTCAGGGAGGACGGGGGCACTCGGGAGAGGGGTCCGCTCTACACGGAACTCTAAAAACGAAATGCAAGACAGCTTAGGAACTCATCGACCGCCCCGAGGGAGACCCCGCACACAGACAGCAGCCAGGGCCGCTGCGGGAGCAGGCTGCGAGCAGGCCAGTGCCTTCTTTAAACTAGTTTCTAACTGGTGCTGAAAGGTGCTGGGCTCCTGCCCCAGAGACTGCAAGGATCCGTTTGTCCTTAGCATAAATCTGGCAAGGGAGGGCAAGCACAAGCTTCACCTGCAGCCTGGCCCTTTTACAACCAGGCACTCGAAGCCACGGTGACTGAGAGCCACGCAGTGGATTCGCAGAGAGCTTCCAGGCAGCCAGGAGGCAACAGCAACTTTCAGCCACAGCCAGCCCGGGCTCGCCAGGGGGAAGAGCCAACTTCCCAGCCCCTGCCACCAAGGCTTCATGTAAGAACCGTGAGTGTGAGGGGGGAGGTAAGGAGGGGATGCTCGGAGTTGCCACTTCTCTAGAAAACAGCGAGGCGGCCTTTTTTCTCTGCGTGTGCTCTGCCTCGTTCCCCAGGCTGACAGGGAAGGGGAGGGAGAAGAGGCCCCGGGCAGCTGTGGCAGCTGCGGCACAGCAGGCTCCAGCCATTGATGGCAGCGGCCGTGTCCTGAGTGCACGGTGGGGCTGGGAGCTTAAAACCACCCCAAACAGGAGGGATGGGCAGCCCGCAGCCCAGCAGGAGCTCTGCGGGAGCTGCGAGTGGTCCAGGCACGGCTCACAAGGCAACCGCAGCACGAGGCGCCTGTGTTTTAGGTGCCGAGGGGTTCCCCAGCCCACGGCAGGCTACGCTTTAAAGTCCCCTGCTACTTTCAGAGTGGTGGCAACTCTGGTAAAGAGAGACAGACACACACACAAAGGCAGCGAGACAGGCAGAGCTGTGGGGGCCCTCCTGGGTAACAGCAGCAGCCCTACCGAGGGGATAACATAAAGGGCAGCAGAGCAGCCTGGGGCTTTTCCTGTCACCGGGGTGTGAGGGTAATCCTAATGAAGGACAGGCTGCTCCCACCTATTCCAGGGCTTCTCCCCTCCCCCTTCCACATCCGTCTCCAATTTAAAGAAAGACCAAGAGGGGGGAAAAAGGGTAAAAGGGGCAGAGCCCGGGTCAGGGATCATGCCAAGGACCCCCGTCACCTGAAGGCAGGCCGAAAAAGGGAGCGGGGAGCACTCACCAGGGAACTGGTAAGTGTAGCCGGGTGCGATGCCAGTGTAACTTCGACTCGCGTAGGTGGCGGCTTGGAAGCCTGGATAACCTGGGGAACAGAAAAGGGCGCTGTTACTGCAGCCTCACGGGGTCCCTCTCCTCAGTGCCCGGCTGCTCATGAGCACCGTTAGCCTTAGAAAGAACAAACACCCTGACAGCAGAAAACCCAGGGAACTACTGAGGCAGAGAACAGGATGCATGCGAGTCGGCGCTTTAACAGGCCCGATTACTTTCTCCCTCGCTCCCAACATGTAGGGACACGAAGGTTTCCTTCTTGGAAGCTCACAGCTCTGCAGACTAAGGCTTTCTGATGCATCAGCTGCACTTGGGGACAGATCAGGGAGGTGGTGGCATCTGAAAGGCTGAAAGCTCTGAGTCACTTTTGCACCAGAGATGCTGGCAAATGCAGGCAGAGCGCTTCTTCCTGGAGCCGGGCAGGACAATGCCTGCCATTTCCTGGGAAGCCGTCCACCTCTACAGTACAGGCCTGTGAGAACACAGGACGTTGACTCAGAGATTAATATTTGATTTGAGATCTCCCAAGAAATGAATACGTGGATTCTGCAGTGACTCAGCTCGAGCCTCGCTACTTTAAAATTCAGATGGCTTAGGAAAGGCAAAAGCCCAAACCACAGACGGAAAATTTGTTTTCCTTCAATAAGTCCAGTGAAAACATTGGGGGAAAAAATGCCCTTTTGGGGGTTTTGTTCAGTGACCGTCTGTTACTCGGCAGGCTTAGCAAGGAAAGCCAGGCTGAGTACAGCCTGTCCAGCAGCACCAGCGATGATCCTGAGCAAACAGAGTGCTCCTGGGTCAGCTCAAGGCTGGCCAGAACAGGGGGAGGGAGGAGGGCTGGGAACTGCGGCCATGCTGGAAGGTTCATGCTCGACTCAGATCCAGGCACAAGGCTTTGGTACACCTGGAAGTGGAGGCTACTGAAGCCTTGTATCTGAACGCATCCACCTCAGGATCACTGAGGGACACAAAACCCAGCTGGCCTGTCACTGATTGCTCCTCACGAGACAGTCCCACAGTAAGGGTTTGGTTTTCCTTGTAATGCCAGACACTTGCTGTCCCTGGGAGGGAGCAAACAAAGTGAGACAGAGCTTAACCAAAATGTTAAGGGCATTTTTATAGTCCCTAAGCAGCAGTGAGAACGTTCGTAAGGGCGACTATTTCAAGTGGAAACTTTGGGGCTCTTCTAGGAACTAATCCATCAGAAATCCTGTAGAAGCACATGGGGAAAAAGCTTGGGCATTGATTACTTGGTTCAGCTCTGTAGCTGTGTCCTGTTCCACAAGAGCCATTGAGGAATTACCGTTTATACGCTACCACACCGCAGGCACACGCACTGGGCTGCAGCGGGTCAGAGCCTCCCAGCCCTTGGCTCCCCCCAGGCAGCTCCTCCGGCTGTCACAGGGCAGCGGTGACAAGTTTGCAGTTTTTCCAGGTGCCACCAGAGGGCAAGTTGTGATCGCAAACAGGTCCCGGCGCTCCCCGAGTGTCCCCAGCCCCGCAGCAGGGAGAGCTGCCCTCGGCCGCCCTGCCCGCAATGAAACCTCCGAGCTGCTGCCGGGCACGGCCGGGCGCTGGGGGCGAGATTTGTCCGGGGCTTACCCAGCATGCCGATCCCGAGCATGAAGGCATCCATCCCGTAAGGCATGACTCGGGACCGCCCTCGTGCTGAGCCCGTCGGGGACATCACCTCCTTCGGCTGGGCTTTTTTGCACTCCACCTGTCACAAAAGTCAGGATCAGACTTGGCTGCGACCAGCACAGAGCGGCCGGGCTGGGTGCCAGCCGGGTTGCCCACCAGGACAGCTCTCCCCAGGCACCACCTCCAGCCCCACCAGCCCGTCCCGCCGTCCTTCCCCCTGTCCTGCACGCTGCCAGCCTCCCCTCGCTCTGCGGACACAAAGGGCATGGAGGAGCTCAAACACTGCTCTTCTCCTGCCCTCTGTGTCCTGCCTGGCCCTGCACCAGGACCTCAAAGCCTCATTTTCCTAATTTCTGAATAAAGGTAATGCTCTGTCCCCTCCCAAGCCACCGACTGTAACTTCAAAACCTCCAGGCACCACACAGTTCCAGGTACAGTTAAGGCACTCTTCCTAAAATGCCAGCATCGTGCTGGCTCACCTCACGCCACGTGTTTCTTTCCCAGCTTGGCTGCTGTGATTTTGGGGGAAAAGAATAAATTTCCCCCAGTGCAGAGTGAGTGCCTCACACATCACCCCCACGCCACTGCCCTGCTCTCCACCAGGTGCCTCTCTGCCCCAGACACTCACCATTTTGTTGTTGATCTCATGGAAGTGGATCTCACATACTTTTTCCACAATGTCTTCACTTTCAAATGTGACAAAACCAAACCCTGAAGAAAAAGCAAAACTCCGTGGTCAGGCGAGAGCTCTGCACAGTTTGCACCCATCACCTGCATTCTCTTACGGGCAGAAGAGAAGGAGCCACGAGCTTCGAGGACAGTACAATCAGCCTTTGAAAACGGCTGTGCCTCACCTTCCCTCTCCAGCTACTCCTGCCTTTGTGCAGAAGAAAACAAGACCATCCCTTACGGATTGCCCTTTCCTTCTCTTTCTGTACCTTCCACCCCCTCCTCTCAACCCCACTGTTCTCAAAACCCAGTGTTTTTGTTTTGTTTTTTAATTTTGCGATTTGCAAGGCAAAACACGTGGCTGATAATGCTGGGGAGGATCCCAGCAGACGCTCACACAAAGAGAGTTGGTAGAGAAGCGAACAGCTGCTTGCCAGGACATCCCCGTCCTCGCTGGAGGCACCGCACCAGCAGTAACACCCTGCTCATTTCCTCTTCAGCCACTGGTCATAAAACCTTGCATAAGCGGGCAAGTATCAGCAACACGGTTGCAGGGAACGAGACGGAGCTGCACAGATAATGCACAACCGAAGCAATTTGCAAAGCTTCACCAAAGTAAGTTGAGTCCTGGGGGTAAGACACAGCACGTCCCTGCCCCACGCTCGCACCTCCTTTCTCCCACCAAACCCTTTGCTGACAGTTTTGGCAAACACCAGCAAGGGTGGGCAGACTAAATTCAGCTGACTACAGCTGTTTCTGAAAGACTGAGGCAGGTTAAAGGATCTCTTCAAGCCAGCATCACAACCACGCTGGGATTAAGCAGAGCTTTCCACTTTCCAGAACAGCTGGTTTCAAGGTGCTTTAAAACAACTTTCAAGAACAGATAGGGATCCACTTTTCATCTGTACTACAAGAGAAGTCTCTCTCCACAAACCCTTCCCGTCTGCCCGTGCCCAGGCAGTCACACACCATTCCTCTCAACACCCACGAGGGGCTCAGGAACTCAAGAGTGAAACCTGGATGCCAAAACCTGTCCCGAGACCTCTGCCAGGCCTGCTGCACCCCGGGCAGTGCCCCACGCTGCTGACAGTGGCAGGCAGCTCTCCCTGCTCCCTCTTTAAATACCCAACAACTCTCTTACTAACTAGTGACTGAAGGCTACCCATGGAGGAATAGGGGTTGGACCGTTTCTTCCCTTTTGAGATGAAGCTGGAACAACATCCCAAGGCAGGCAGACAGATCTAATGTTTTTTGAAAAAAAAAAGCAAAAAGAACCGAAGGGCACACAGTGCAGCAAGAGCAGAAGGATGTGTCCCCTTCCCAGCGTGGGGGCTGAGGTGCTTGGAGGTGCTTCAGGCAGCTCACAGTGGCCCAGCACAGGGCTGCTACTGGCCCCGATTTGGGAGATGCTGAAGCCAAGTTCGTAGGTTAAGCTGTTGCCAATAAATCTGGGTTGGTGCAATACCGGTGTCAAGCCGTGCCATGCGCTGAGGCAGGCAGTCTGCAGACACGCTCGGAGAGCAGGAGGCAAGGACACCCATGGGTGGGCTGGGTCTGGAGCTCACAAACATTACAGCCTTGTTCCCATCCTGTAACCAGACTCCAGCAGGGCTCGTGTAAGAAAAGGTGACCTGGGAGCACAAGTGGGCTCCCAGCCGAGGAAGGGGTGAGAGGCAGGCACTCCTCAGGCTCTCTGTCAGCGCTCCCGGGGCTCGGGTTACACAGGACAAGGTAAGACACACACTGCGGGCTGGAGCCACGGAGGTACGCGGGAAGGGGAGGGGGCCGCCTCCTCTCACATATCTGCAACTCAGCGAGTTTACAGCACAGGAAACGCACTGGACAAAAGCTCTCTGTGCTGCAAGGGACGCTGGTAAAGGATGCAGATGCAGAAGGATGGGGCGACTAGAGGCAAGATAAAGAGCAGCTGCGACCCGCGTGCCCTGCTGCTGGGATACCAACCCCTCCCTGCTCGGGGCAGGAGGGGGACCCTCCCTGCTTCCCGCTCCTACGGCCAGGAGACCGCTCTCACCTCGGTGTCGGTTGGTTGTCTTGTCAAACATCAGCATCGCATCGTCCACCTGCAAAGAGAAGGGCTCCCATCAGGTTACTGCTGTTGCAGCAAGCATCGCCGACATATTGGTGCAAACCCGGCCTCCCCAAACCAGAAGGGATCAAGACAAGACCTCCCATCCCCAAGAAGGAAACAGGGTGCACGCACCAGGCTCACCCCACAGCGTGGGCCACCGTGCCCCTTGGCAAAACCGAAGCCCCCCAGCCCGGGGCAGGTGCTGCCGGGCTGAGCCCCTCGCCCGGCCCCAGTCCCTGCCGGCTCCCCCCTCCCCACGCTGCAGCCAGCGACCCCAATTGTTTGCCTGCGGCTCCAGCCGGGGGGCAAAGAGCAGGGAAGGCATTGTTCCCAAATCCCAGCCTCAAAGGAGAGGAGAATTAAAGGGGGGGAGAGAAGCAAAGCTGGAGAGGGGAGAGGAATAAGGGGCCTCCCAGCGACGGGGGAAGCGGAGGCCTCAGACAACAGAGCCCGCCTGGGAAAGCTGGGAAGCGGCCCCCGCCCCCACCCCGGAGGAGCCTTTCCTCTAAGTGAGGTTTCCCACTGCTGGAGGCTGTAATTAGAGCAAATTTACTGCAAGGCCTGAGCGAGGGCTGCCTCCCCGGGGGGAGGGGCGGCCGGCTCCCATCCCCCAGCCGGCCAGGGGCTGCTCTCCTCCACGGCGAGGCCAGTGCATCGCCCAGCACGCCCCATAGCCCTGCGCATCACCCAGTGCATCCCATCGCCCAGTGCATCACCCAGCCCATCGCATCACCCAGTGCATCCTCATGGCCTGGTGCCACTTTCCCCCCCATCTTCCCACTGGGCGTTTCCCTGCAGACACATCTGCACCGCGCCGCAGGTCAGGCGGAGCAGGGTTAAAAAATACACTTCAATCCCCTCCGTGTAAGCCCCAGTGTAAACCTGTCCCACTGACCCATCCCTCCTCTCTAATACCACTGCCTTAATCCGATTATGAAACTGGACGTGCAAGTGCTCGGGGGAGGCGGCGGCAGGCTTCGGCCAGCAGCTGCCCGGCCGTGCTCCCGCATGCAAGGTGCCTGCTCCCCAAGCAGTGAGCACCCCAGCTCCGCACCGGGGTTACTGCTCGCCTCTTCCCCAGCGAGCATCTGCAGGAGGGGACAGCTCGCTGGCATGGGCACTGCTCTTAACTTCAGCTCCCTACAAATGAAAGCGGGCACCCAGCTCCACCTTGGTGCCCCGAGGACGGAAGGAGCCATTGCTAACGTTTCCAGCGCCATCGTGAGCAGACAGACGTCAGCGCCGATGCCCTTGGTTTGTCCGACACGTCCGCCCTGCAAGAGCGAGGTGACAACAGACAACCTGGCTCCCGCTCATCTCGCGCTCTTCCTGTCCTGGCTCTGCCTCCCTCTGCAAAGTCACCTGTGAGCAACCCAGCCGGAGCCACAGGACACGCATGGCTTCGCACAGATCTGAAGCGATGCCTCAGCAGCTTCCCAACACGCAGCCGTGGAGCTGGGGGCTGATAACATCTCCCTGCACTGCAGTTCCCCACTGCCCCTCACTCCTGCTGCTACGCTGCTTCTCTTCATGACTATGATGGGGGGGAACATGATGTGGCTTAAGTTTTTACTGGGTGTTTTAATGCATTTTTTAAGCTAGATCCATTCCCCTGCCCAGCTCACAGAAAGGCTGGGCACACGGCTGACCTCCTCCATCCGATCAGCCCCAGCAGCCTCCGCAGAGCCCAGCAAGAAGGAGCAGCTGCAAGTGGCAGAGCCCCGTGCGTACGAGCACAAACCCAGCTCAAGACACCAGCCTGGGCAGCGGCCACTGCACTCCCACAGCGCTCCAGCACTTGGAGCGGGGAAAAGGGTAACAACTTCATCCCAAACCACGCTTTGCACGCTGAGAGGAGAGCTGCAATCTGCCTCGGCCTTATCCTTTATCAAGTTTCTGCCAGTGCTTTGAAACCAGGTGTCTGCTCAGCACCCTGAAACGTGTTGGTGTTGTGAGAACCTATTTATGATAACACATGCCCTGTTGAAAGCTGTCTCCTGTCATGAGCTGAACTGAAATTGACAAATATATATGTACATGTAGTGTATATGTGTAAATATGAATACTATGTATGTGAAGTAGCCTTACCCCACCCAACTGGGGTCCAAACTTCACGCAGAGCTACAACCGGTACATTTTATTGCCAGAAAAGCCTACGAATGACCAGCCCTTCTCACCCTGCCCAAGGCAACAGGTGAGATGCGTTTGGTGGTCTCAGCCCAGCATGGCTTCGCTCAGCGGCCTCCCCTTGGCCTCGTGGAGGAAGCTCAGGCCTCGTAGCTCTTTGGGTCAGAGAAGAGGCCAAGCCCCAGCACCTCCGCTCGGGAGCCGAGGACAAAGAGAGCCGGCGCTCACCGGGAGGGGAAGGCGGTGCTGAGGGGGCTAGCGCCCCGGTGGGCGACCATTGTGGCGGCTAGGCCGCCGGGAGCCGCGGTGTGCCCCAACAAAGGCGGCCGCCAACGGGAGCCGTCTCCGCGGCAACGCGGCCGCCATTGGCAGCTGCCGCCCGGATTAGAGCGAGCGGCGGGCCCGCACAAAGCCGCCCCGCGGCGCCCGCTCTCCTCAGCCTGGGGGGGCTCGGGGCGGAGGAGGGAGAGAGGGCCCGGCGGGTTTCTCCCGAAGGAAAAGGTGAAAAAGCAACGGGCTTCGCCTCCCTTCTGCACCGACCGAGACGCCGCCATGTCGCCTCAGCTCCTGACCATGGGGGGCCTGAGCGGCGTGGGGTGTTTGTGGTGGGGGATGCAGGCGGAGGAGCGGTGAGGACGAAGGGCGGATGAAGGACTCTCTGTGGTTCACGCAGATCTCGGCCCTGTGCCTCCAGCCGGCCCCTGAAGGGTGGTGGAGACACCTCGGCTAAAACCAGCCCGAAACGCAGGTGGCAAACAGCACTGAGGCTCAGCAGCACCCCGAAGTTCATTTTAACAGGGCGTGGAAGTAATCTGGGATTGTAACTGGACTTGAACAAAGGCTTTCTCGCTGGGTGAATTGTCTTTCTCCCACTGCCCCCCTCCCCTTAAATAAATATTTGTTTCAATTCTTTAAACACAGTCAAAGAAGCAGATCACTTTACTAGAGAACTGTTTAGCTTAGTGGTCAAGGCTCTCTCCCAGGGAACTATTTAGCTTGCTGGTCCAGGCAGCAGTTATCCAGCACTGAGGTTACAAGTTCAAGGTTTGTTAATTCGGAGAGATGCTGCCTCTCCCCGTGCTTGGCCACGAGGGTCAGAGCCATCAAGAAGAGAGGGGTGACAGAAGCAGTACCTCTTGCTCTTTAGCTGTGTCCTTCCCAAGATCCCTACCATAAAAGATCACTTTCTGATGGGTTTTTGGCAGTGACCGAGTTGGTACCACGTCCCCGAGCCTTAAACCCAAGCTAACATCACCTCTCCATTCCGCCTCCAGAGGGTCTCTCTCTAGCTTTGGAAACCAAATGGAGTGGAATAAAGAAAGGCTTTGGCTCAGTGGAAGTTACAGATTCATTAAGTGGGAGGAAAACTTCCCCCTTGAGGAAGAACTCCTTCCTATCCTTCATGGAGTTGCTCCTGCTGCAGGCGGGCAGCAAGCAGCACCCTCCTGAGAGCCCTTCTGGAACCAGCTCCTGATATAGGGGTGACAGGGAGGAAAAGTGACAGGTTCACAGAGAGACTCTCCACCAAAGCACTCCTCAGCCTAGCCAAAACATTCAGGTGCCCAGATAGAAGACATTTCATGCCAGCACATAATGCAGTACGATCCACCTGGACTCAGCCAAAAAGCCTGACTTTTTTCAGTAGCTTAGTCCCACCCTGCTACCCTTCAGTCTTCCTGGGACAGTCATAGGTCTCTTTACAAAAGAGGAAGCCAAGGATAGCCTCTTGCAGATCTTAAATAAATAAATAAATAAATATTTCCAACACAAGTTTGATGAGAAACATTGGATGCACTTGCACACAGGCAGATCTTGGAGAAAGTTGTAAATATTCAGGCAAAGGCTTTGCAGAGACAGGTGTCTTCCACCTGAACAGCAACTGAAGACTGCTTGGTTGGTCCTAGAAGGAGCCATGGCAACATATTTGTAGGGAAAACAAACAAACAAACAAACAAAACAAACAAACAAAAAAAACACCAGGCTGAAGAATAATAGCTGAGACAGCTTCAACGCGGGAAACGTAAAACAAATGGTCTAGAAACCACTAGATCCTGTCAAAGGGAGGGCATTAACCACCCCGAGAGGATCTCCTGGCTGCTCAGACAGGGCAGGCTAATTCTGGGGAGGAGAAAGCACCGACCCAGAGCCCAGTGCCATGGAGCGAGCATGCTGTGCCCACACGGCACCAGGTTTCTGAGCCTCCTTACCCCATTCTGCAGAACTGTTCTCAAAGGGAACAAGACTAAACGGAGAGACAGAGCCCGCTCCATGCCACAGGTGAGTGGCACAGCCTGCCCAGGTGTTCCTGCCTGCTCTCACGCTGCACCGTGGGCACCTGGCAAATATCAGATGAACCACCGAAGACCTGAACGACCATTAATGCTAGCCCATTTTTGGCTATCTGCCTACCAGATGCGGAGCACAGAGCACCCTTTGTTCCAGAGGCTTTGTTACCACCAGCCGAACTGCCTACTGCCACAAGAGAGGTGATCAGATTCCCCTTCTCCTCCCCTCCCCATCTGTTCCCTGCAACCATGTTACGTGTGAGAATTTGCATAAGTTGCCCTCTGATCAGCGGAAGAAAATCCAAAATCCAGTTTGGAAATCCACAGCAGGTTGACAAGTAGCTTTGATCCCTGAAATTTCCAGAGAACAGCAGATTAAAGATTACTTAATTAACATTCTCCCAAAGCAAAGTGAGGGAAATCATGCCTACCCATAGCACAGGAACAAGTATTCCCTTAAAGAAACTCCCTATCAGTATCTAAAGGTTCTCCAGTTAGTCAGCAGGGAAAACTCATTTCATATACCCGAGTCAACCACACCATTTTTCTGGCAGGTGTACATGAATATGCATTGGTGACAGACATGCAAACTGCCATTAAATCCAGCGCGCGATACGGTGCTTGTTCCCTCGGTCTGGACAGCACTGGAGTCATTGCCTCAGTGAGATCTCAGAATCTGTCTTAAGCAAACGGTCCAGAATTTGGACTGAGTATTAGATGGCAACCTAAAGGTCAGAATCGCACTCAGACCTCAGCAGATTTTTCCTTCTTGTTTGCTTCCAGGATATTTTTAGAGAGCAGGTCTCTCTCTGGGCACGATCTACTGCACTGAGAGGCGGAGGTTTCGTGACCAACTCATCCAAATATGTAGATCACCTGCAAGCCCAGGGACAGATGCAGCCTGTTTTTAAGCACTTTTCAAGCACTCTTGGAGCCTCGACTGATTAGTGAGTCATGCAGAGGCATCATTGTGAATATATTCTTTGCACTTCTGCTTCACTAAATGCAAAAGCACACAAGAAACACCAGACTTGGGCCCAGGCCCCTGTTTCTCCCAGCACTTCTGCACTCCTAGATCCCAAAAGGACCGACTTGCCTCCTAATGACAAATGAGACTGGCTGCACCGAGCTGGGCAACGTGGGCCTCTGCTCTAACAGCCCCCAAGACCCAGACAAACAGCAAGCCCCTTTGGAAGAACAGAAGGACAAGGGAAAGATCTTATGACAGATCCCAGGATACTCCCTCAGCTCCCAGCCAGTTGTGATTCAGGGATTTCCCAAACCTGAAGGGCTACCTGTATCTTTACAAGGCACTCCATGAATGTGTCCTATCATCTTGGAGCCTATGTAAATTTTAGCAACAACGTCCTAGGGCAAAGATTTTACAGCTTAGATGAGCTCTTTGACAAAAAGAGACCTTATCTGTTTTGAGTCTCTTACCTTGTAATTTATTTGACCCTCTCTACCCCAAAACCTCGTCAGACCAACCCTTGGAAAAGAAAGATGATCCAAAATAATTCTTCACTTATTACATTAAATAAATAACTTTGCCTATAAGCTCAGAGACCCAACAGCCCAAAGAAATTTCTCTGATGGTCAACCCCTTCATTCCCCGAAAATAATACAGAGCAACACGTTCCCACAGGTTGAAGCAGAAAAGGAGGAAGCTGGGACTCAAGCTCCCGAGGCGTCCTCATACGTGTTGAGCAAGACAAGAGAACTAGCTATGCCTGAGGTGCTGGGTGCAAGATACCTTCCTCCTCTCTTTCTGTTTCAGGTTTCAGTGAGGGTGGTAGCCTGAGTCTAGAGAGGATTTTGAAATACTTCCTTGTGAAGTCTCAAGATCTCCAACACTCTCCACCTTAAGCCAAGACACTTGGCTACCCATACTGTGAATGTAATTCTTTTCCTGGACTTCAATCCTACAGCTGAAAAAATCTTCTCTCTACAAAGCGCGTGCACGGTCTCATCTTGCATCTCAGAGAGACTGGAGTTTTGGAGCCAGAAGTATTTCCTAGAGATCCCACTCTGTTCAAAGCCCTAGCAGCTGCACCTGACAAACCAAAGCTGGCTTGAGAGTACTTCTCAGTCTCTCTTACTGTACTAAAACAAACAAACAAACACAAAACCACTTTGTCTTTTTCCTCATGAAAACATCAGCCCATATTTTTCATTCACAGTTTTGGAAGGAAAAAAAATAAAAAAATAAAAAATAAAAGAAAGCTGTCCTTCTCTGAACCAGAGAAACTCTCACACTGTATTTGGGATCCTCTTTGAAACGTCATCTTTTTTTCCCCTGTCAAAACCAAACATTTTGATACGCAGAATGGGGGTGCCATCCTCTCCATTTCTTCCTTTAACCCTAAGTAAAGCTCAGGAATTTCCTTCTCACACATTTTCATTTTTCTTTCGTCACTTCCATTTTATGAGGAGAAGGTTTTGGACTCAGCAAGGAAAGAAAACAAAACAAAAATAGGACAATAAGCAGAAATGACAAAATGGAAAGTCAGACTCAGTGATCTTGTTTTCTGAAATGGGAAACCCTTTCATTTCGAGCCCAACCAAACTTCCATATTTTTTTCCCCAGCTAACGAACACACAAAGCTCCAAGTGTTGCTCTGACCTGAGACACACCAATACCAGCTACCTTGGTAGATTTGTGAACTGCAGTGCACAAATTTGGACAACAGAATGTTACAACAATACTATTTGACCCTGTCTGTACTGCAGGCCATAGCACTTCCTCTCCTAATTCCTACAGCACGTACGTGCTTTCTGGTTGGACTAGGGTGTATTTTTCAAAAAGCATCTATCCCGATGTAAAGGCTTCAAGTGGTGGCACACCTACCCCACGCTTAGGCTTGCAGCCTCAGGGCCACCTAGAAGATAACCTCCATGCAAAGCCGCACAGCAGTCCGTGCTCCCTTGTCCTCAGAAGCCGAGGATGGCCTCTCACTGAAGCTGAGATCCAAACTGAACCTGCCTTTGGATTCACAAAGGTTGACTGAAGAGCACAGCCAGGAGCCTGGCAGCTTGATATTGAGGATTCAGGACAGCAGGACTTGTGCTCCCCTCTCCCTCCTCTCTAGGATCTAACCATGGTTATTCCCATGGCTTCCTGAACAGGCAGGAGGAAAGAATTATTATTTTTCTCCCTGCCAGATCCTGGAAAAACAGGGAGTCTCTCAGAAGAAGACGGAACAGAGGCAAAGCCAGTTCCTTGGAGGGCGAGTCCTCCACGAAGGGCATCCTTAACAATTCTTTTTCCGCCAATCCCAATCCGATTGCAGAAGACGTACTGTCCCAAGTGACTTAGACAACATGTCTGTTTACACAACAGAGGCTTTCCACCATGCAGCTCACCTGACTGAAGCTTCACCTCTCACTTAAAGATGCCATAAATTAAGGAGATGGAAGACCACAAAGTCAGGTGCCAAGCGTACCTCTGAAGAAGGGATCCTAGGAAACCTCTGAAACCTAGGAGACCCCAAAAATCATAACAAAGAGCCTGTGTACCAAACTCATGCTCTCCGTAAGAATGACTCACATCTGAAATTGTGGGCAACGGGCTTTTCTTAGCCCTAGAAACCACAGAAGCACATTCAGAGCTCAGAACCCCAGCGCTGATGGCCACAGAGGCTTCCCTCTGCAATGCGTGTTCCCACCGATCCCCCCATCAGCCATACGGAACTACCAACTGCAGAGAGTTTCTCAGGGAACAGTTTTCCTGGCCTTTGATGAATTATTTGAGGCTTGGCCTGGAAGATGGTTAAAGGCCAGGGAGCATGCTTCGCGTTAGAGCTCTGAGGAGTCTGCTCAGCTGGAACGGCCCGATGAGTCAGAAAACAGCCCCAAAAGCAGAGAATCAATGTGACCAGCCCTGACCTCTCCCCATGGAAACTCCCGGGAGCCGAGAGGCCAGCTGCATCGACCTAATGCAGACTGAGCACCGGATGTCAGCCAGGATGCTGGTTCTTGGGCAATGAATGCTCTGAGCTGTGCAGAACTCTCCCTTCTGCCCAGTCCTAAGAAAACAATCTGACACAACCACTCCTTGCCAGTCTCCTGGTGTAAGGACACTGTTCAACACATGACCATTAAACAAGAGGAATATAACAGGATTACACTCCAGAAGAACTGGAAAGAACTTCTTGAACTGGACTGTAACTGCTTGTAAACTGGGTGCTACATGACATGCTTCTGCTTCACATCAACAAGGGAACAGTTCAGGTTAAAAGGGGATTACACCCAAGACATTTCAGCTTCCTATTGAACACAGCCAGCAGCAGAAGCACAGAAACACATGCAGCTGACAGCCTTCAGACCCAGACACATGGACACCACCACCTTTAGCAGAGTCCTTCAGTGACACCATGTAAAAGCTCCCAGGGACAAACAGTTTGCTTATTTCTAACAGAAAATAAAAACCACACAGAGCTTATGACTCTCAGACACAAGGATTTGTGATGACTTTTGCCATTATCACTCTCTTAGGGCTAAACAGAAACAAGTCTCATTTTGCAGTCATGACAGCACCCCAGGCACGCACAGATTCGACTTTTGAAACTGAGCAAAGGTACAGGCACTCGCTCCAAATTTCCTGCCCAAAAGTTCCAATGATCTGGCAAAACTGATTTCAAAACTCCTCTCCTTGTCACCAACTAACGTGCCTTAACATAGCATTGCCCTTTTGCATGATCCTCCAGAAGAAAATGAATACCATAGCCTTCATCCCTCACACTCTCCACAGCTCCTGTGGTGCTTCATCCTCCATCCAGTTTGCTATCAGCAACATCCTGCCAGACGATCACCCAGCAAACTGCGCTCTGCCACCCTGGCCAGGCGGGAAGACTCCAACAGCTACCATTTCCAACTCCTCCTGCCCCAAAACAGCTAAGAAGCGCACAACACCACGGAGCAACAGTGAGCCAGACACAGTGCCCTGCTTCGGAAGCGACCACATTCAGCATTTGGCTGCAATGATCCCTGCCAGTTCCTCATTTCATTAAAATTAGATCCTTCAGTCGAATACCGTTGCTCCTGAGGAGGTTCCCAGCCTCCTGATGCAGCTGAAGGGCCAAGGCAGATTCTCCTCCACCCTCCAGCTCCATTGCGACCAGCGATTCGCACACCTGGCTGTCACGGAGCAGGGCCACAAACAACTACAGTCCACAGAAGCCTACTCTCCCTGAGCCACCAGCTGGCACAGAAGACCCAGGCCAACTCAAGAGACAGCCAACATGCCAGATTTTCTCCAAACATCCAAAAACAACATCAGCACCTGCCCGAGACTCAGCAGGAGAACTTTCAGGACCAAAAAGGCTTATTTTTAATAAAGGATTACAGAAATATCAATCACAAGGCTTGGGATTAGAAACAGGCCAAAACCCACAGGTCTGATGCTGCAGCAGCGCTGCTAAGAGCATCTACAAGCCTTCCTTCTGCGTTCGAACAAACTGCAACTCTGTGGGACCAAAATGCCCAACAGGCCCCTGGATAAGGAAAAATTGAAAACCATTTCCCAAAGCCCAGGTCCCAGAGACTCCAGAAACAAGCACAAGCTCTTTGTTTCAAACCAGCACAGGGCTAAGTCCGCTGCAAAGACATTACAGCTACCCAACCTCTGTAACCGACCTTAGATTTACTTAACCCCATATAAAAGCTTCGCAGGCTCCTAATCCCGCCTCCAAAAACCTTCAGAAAACTCCCGTTTGCCCCAGGAGCAACAGCTTTGATCCAACGCCACTCGAGAGACTTACCTTCCCAAACTGCTCGAAGTACTGCTTCACATCCTCCACAGTAGTGTTCACTGACAGACCACCCACAAATATCTTCTTCGTTCGGGTCACCATCTGGAAAAGGGAAGGACAGGAATTCACCAAATAAACTGAGAGCAAAGCGGAGAACGGGGCTCAAAAGGCCACGAGCTCACCCCTCTGCTGCCAGCAAGCGGCTGCCCCTTCGCGGCAGCCGGGCTCCAGCCCTCCCACAGCACCCTCAGCGCGCTCCCACAGCACCTCCCGGGTGCACACCAGCTCACCGACACCTCCTCCTCGGACAGCAGGCTCCAGCCTTTGCCGAGCCACTGCTGCTCCCTTGGTGCCCCCCAACCCCGAGAAGCGGGGCGTTACTTCCTCAGCCTTCCCCCGGAGAAGTCTGCTCTGCTTCCCCCGGGTCGGGGACAGGCAGGAGGCCCGCCAGCACAGGCAGGCTCCCCGGGCTTCGCCGTCCTGTCTCGCCAATCTCACAGCATCCAGTCTCACGTGGAATAAAGCCCATCACACGCCCGCACCCCACTCACTTAAAAGGCGCCCGGACAAGTCCCAGTTCAATCCCGTTTTGCCTTTGCAAGGAGGCAAAGACCCCTCTGCCACTTCTCGCTCGTGCCACTGGGACAAGGGGAGCAGCGAGCTGCCCTGAGAGGGGCCACTGCTGCCAGGCGGAGGCACACTGACATCCTTTGAACTGGCTCTCCAGCTGCATCCTCCCCTCCGCTGCTTGGCTACACCCCTGCTCTCGGAGGAACACATGGTCCTAATTACCCCAAGGAGCATGGGGCTAATCCGCAGCAATTCCCTGCCTTGGAGAGCAGCCCGTTCTAACACTAAAGCACCTTCTGTCACCAAACTGCTTAATGGAATTAACCCAATTCCTACCATGTGCTTTCTGGCTCCAGTTACTCGGGATACCTGCTCGCCAATTGTTCTCAGGGCCTGACCCCCCCTATTCCCTCCCAGCACCAGCCTCCTCTTCCCTCTGTGCTTCCCTCCAGCCCTTCCTCCCATGACAGCACTTGGAATCAAGGTACCGAACCTTAAAACTCCCACCCAAGAGCAAACTTGACGGGACACCCAAAGCCTAAAAGCAGTCTCCTGCCTGCCGTTGGCTCCTCGGTTCAGTCTGGCTGCACACCTGGACAGAGCTCCCGCAACCGCTCACTTCGACGCTGGAGCTGCTGGCAGCTAAGGTCCAACACCAAACTCCTCCTGCCTTTGCCAGAGCTGAGGCACACAAGGGCATTTCACGAAATGAAATCCTTCACCCCGTCCCTGCCAGACACTTATTAACACCCAGATGTGCACACACACACACACACACACACCCTTCTCTCCTGTATCACAGCACGGAGCTGTTCTGTGTCTCCCGCAGCTTCAGGGCACCCCCTGCAACCTCAGGAGGCCGACGTTCCCCCTTTGCAGTGCACATCTCAGCACTTCTAACCACCACATCCTGAAGTGTAACCAAGGGGCCTGCCGGTTCCTCCAGCACCACGACCCCCAGCACCGCACGCCTGACAGCCGGGTCAGACCATGCCCACACGAGTCCTGAGCAAACCCCAGGGAGCGACTCCCTTACACGCACTGGCAACAAAACGTCACCACCACCACTCGCCCCCTTCGGAGGGACATCGCAGTACCTACCTTGGGCTGTGCTCGGCGGGGGAACGCTACCTTCGGGTCAATCTGAAAGAGACGTTGGAAAGCAGAGGTGAGCACGCGTTTGTTGCCTCTTTACGAACGCAGGATTTCCTCCGTGCGCATGGCGGTCTCTGCACCTCGCTATAAACCCAGAGCATCTACCTGAGGAGCACAAAACGAAGCAGGCCGCAGACATCTTCCCCCGCTCGGTAAGGTGCAATCCACGGAGACTACAAGTCCCAGCATGCAGCGGTCGGGCTCGGGCTGAGCGCTGGCCAGACGGCACCCGAGAGCCCGTCACATGCCGGGATTAACGGGCTCGGCTGCACCCTCCCGCGCGGCCTGCCCCCGGGTGCCCTGCAGCACCGGCATCGCGCTGAGAGTGCTTCCCTTTGCCTTTCTGCTCTCCCTTCCGCTCTGCCTCCAAGCACAGAGCTCACCTGGTTGGTAACAGGACGGAAAAGAGGCGGCGCGCGAGAAGCCAGACACACTTCACCCCGCAACAGCGGCTGAGGCAACAAAAGAGCCGCCAGGAGGGTACAGCACAAACCCAGGAGCCCAAAGCCTCCCGTGACAGAAGCGCGGGGGCTGAGGCCGCGGGCAGCGTGCTGCCCCTCTCCCGCGGGCTGCGGCGCACACAATGAGGCCGTGCCTCCCCCCGGCGCGCTGAGCCCTCCATTGTGCCTGCTCGGTGCCGTGCGTCCCGCTGGGCTCAGCGCGGCCGAGCGCGCTGCGTCGGCCTCCCACCGCCGCCA
The DNA here is from genome assembly GCA_011076525.1 of Nettapus auritus. Taxonomy (NCBI): domain Eukaryota; kingdom Metazoa; phylum Chordata; class Aves; order Anseriformes; family Anatidae; genus Nettapus; species Nettapus auritus. The sequence continues at coordinate 7,566,319 of CM021779.1, forward strand.
CAAAGCCAGGGGAACGCGAACGCGGCCGCACACCCAGCGCCCATGGAGCCCGCGCTCCTCCTCTGCCTCCACCTCTTTCTTTATAGCCTATTTTTACAGCAACTCCGGTGAAGTTACATCACGTCGGGGATGATCCAGACCTACAAATCAGCTTAAGGAGACCCGCGGTACAGGCAGGGCTGGCTCGTCCCCGCGCTTGGACGGGCTCGCAGCTGGGAGGGCAGCCCGGAGCATGGTCCCAGCAGCCCAGAAGGAAGCTGTGTTTCTCGACCGCCTCCCGCTGCTTTGTTCAGCCTCGCAGCCTGGCCGCCCTCCCGTCCCGCGCCCTTTCACTTGTCACACAGCCCCGGAGCTCGGCCTCCCCGGGCCCTTCCACCAGCTCCTTCCCTGCCTTCCCCACCTCCGTCCTGACTCACAGCCTGCAACATAAATAAACTCGGCACCTAAGTAAACAGAGGCAAAAGCGAAGAGCACAAATAAGCTCCGAAATAAACCTCCCTCCCCAGGCTGCGAGCAGGCAGACCAGAGGACCCTCTGGGTGCCTCCCTGGGGCATCGAGCCGTCCCCCTCTCCCCACACACATGCACGCCCTGCCGCTTCCCGGCCAGCGCAGGCACCCACGGCGAATTTTGAGGACGGGGGGACGACAGGAGACCAGGAGGTCGATGGCAGATAATAAGCAAAAACAATAATCTACTGTCTTTTACTTCTCAGCCAGTGTCATTCAGCTCCTGCCAAGAAGATGCTTTCATACTCAGCACTGCTAAGCTCGGCCTCATTTTCTCATTACCCTGAGTGTGATCAACTGGGCAGAGATAACGCGTCCTCCTGGCTGCAGGGAGCAGGCAGTCGCCGCACGAATTCTTCTGCACAAGCAGCTATTGTTGCAGGTAGAGGGAGGCCCGGGCGAGCGGCTGAAGGGGCAGCCCTGGGAACACGCGGAGGAGAGCGAGTCCAGCGCCGGCCTCAAGTTACTAAAGGCGGACTGCTCCTCGGTGGCAGGAGGCTTTCTAATTAAAGCAAAAGCTTTACCTGTACCTTTTTCCCCCCTCGTTCCCGGTGTTAAGACAAACAGCCCCAGAGGAGTTGTGTTTCAGTGTCACCCGCTGACGTCACGGATCCTTTTTACAAAACCAGATAGAAATCTGCTAAGGGTAAGAACATTCAGAACTGCTCAGATTGTATCCAAAAAAAAAAAAAAAAGAAACAAAAAAACCCTGTATCAGGCTGCAGCAAGTGGAAGTCACCCGAGCACAAACCGCTTCCACTTCGCCCCAGGAGGCTGTAGGGACGAGGAATGCCACCGATGCTGTGGGGCACCTGGCGGTGCAGGTGTACTGGGGGCTCCTCAGCAACGCTCCCCATGCCACCAGCTACCACCACGCACCTCCTGCGCGAAGCCGGCTGGCATCGGTGCCCCAAAGCAGGGCAGGACCCACAAAACCTGACGGCTGGGCTCGTTCCTTCACCGCACTTCCACAGCCAGCCTCCCTCCGCCAGCCGGCACTGCCCCCAGAGCCACGCTCTCCACCACAAAAGCCAAACCCAGCAAAAAGTCAGGGACGGCAACAAAGAAACGAGCGAGTGACCCAGCACCGCCAAGCCTGCTCTTCCCCCAGACAGAAAGAAGCTCAAGGCAGAGGCCAGCTGCAGCTTTACAAAGTCACGCAAATCTTTTACCTTGAGACTGCCAAGCCAATTCTCATATCAAGCATTTCCATAAATAACCCCGTGGGCTGCTGCTATCTAGCTTACAAACAAAGAGAAGTCTGAAAAGCACAAGCTTTCCCCGGAGAATCAGGCCAACAGCGCTCGTTAGGGTAGGAAGGACTGGAAAACAATGAAGCAACAAGTTGGGCAGACACCGTCCATCAAGCGCTGTTTACCAGGAGACACCGAGCCTCGGGAGAAGGCTGCCCTTTCAGGACACCGGGCCTTTTCCTGCAAAGTTTCTTAAAACCCTAAATTAGGATTCAGATGAGTTTGTGTCATTTAACCCGTGACTCACGGAGGTTTCAGCTCAGCAGGCAAAAGGCGCTCGGAGGCTCCGCAGGACCAACCTCTCACCTGGCAATTACCGGGCAAAACACCCCAAAACACCTGACCCGGCTGAAAACCAACCAGCGGTAAAAACCAGAAAGGACTGGGATGAGGATCAAAGTTCCTAACAAAGGAAGGACCCCGGCAAAACAGCCCCCGTGCTCTCTGCCGCGCCAGCAGGGCGAGCGGAGCAGATGCAGCCGGGAATTTCAATGGCCGGCCGGTCCCCACGCGCCCTCTGCCACGAGGCCGCCTGCTCCCGCAGCACCCACCCACCCCTTATTTTCCCTCGCCTTCTTTTCCCTTCCCTGCCCTCGTGGGCCATGGAGCAGCATCGTGGAGGCAGCGGCGGTTCAGAGAAGAATGGAGACACGGGATTTCACCTCGCTCCCGGCCCCAAACACCGTCAGGATCGCTGCCACCCGTCCCTCGCCTTTCCAAGAGGGGTCTGTGCCAGCCCGCGGGCTGCTGACGGGACTGGCTGATCAGACACCGTGTTTACACAGGCTAGCAAAACAGAAAGAGGGGAAAAAAAAAAAGAAAAAAGAAAAAAGAAAAAAGAAAAACCTGGGTCCTCCTCAAAACACTCTGTCGTAACCCTGCCCCAGAGCCAAACTCCCCTTACGTCCCTCCCTAAAGGAGGAGGTTTGGGGTCCTGGGGACCCAGGCCTGGCCAGGAAGGCTGGGAGAGGTTTAACCCCAGCTCCCAGGGGGAGGAAGGACCTGTGCACATCAAAGGGAGCGATCCAGGCGGTTAAACAGGAACAGACACAGATCTCGCTGCAACTCGCACCGTAAACCCGCAGAAAGGGGGTCTTGCTCTCCCGCCCCCTCCGTTCTGCCGAGATAAAGGCGAGGATGCCTGAGCCACGCGCTGGAAATAAAGTTGTGCCTTTGGACTCCTCGCCTGCCTGTGCCCGGAACAGGAACATTGTCGCCCTTCGCCATGGCAGCCCCTCGCAGCCCCTGCCGCTCCCCATCCCTACCCTCACCTTCACCCCTGGGGCAGCAACGCGGAAAAGGAATCCAGGGGAAGGGAAGTCACCAAAACTGCAGAGCAGGGACCTCCCACTCAGACACCTCACCCCCACCCCCCAAAACCGAGCCCGCACATCTCCCGAGCGCCACAGATTCGCGAGGCAGGACCGGGTACCATCCGCCTCCGGCCCTCAGAGCCGCCGAAATCTCCCCGCGAGCCCTCCCGGGGGGCTCTCGAGCACAGAGCCGGAGCCACGGCCGCTGCTCCGAGAGGCCGCCGGTGGCCCACATGGGCGGGCGCCGGCCAGGCTCGGAGACAATAAAGTCCCGAACCTCCGCGACCGTTACAAAAACTTCGCCTGGGGAAAGCCGCGGGGCGCGAGGACCCATCGCTCCCTGCCGAGGGCCAAGCACAGGCCGCGGGGAGCGGGGCCTCGGAGGCTGCGAGGAGGGAGCGACGCCGGGGGCACGGCACCCCCGGGGAGCACGAGGGGCGGCTCCCCCTCTCCCCGAGCAGCCGCACGGCCATCCCCCGGCACGAATCCTGCCCCCGGACGCGCTCAGGTGTCCCGGCGTGGCGGGGCCGCGGCGGCGCGGAGGGGCCTTACGATCGGCGGGCAGGAGGACGACCGCCGCCGGGATCCGCGGGTCGATGCCCGGACGTTGGGTCAGCGGTCAATAGCGAGCCCGGAGCTCGGGCGGCAGCTACGTTACCGGCTGATAAGTGAGGTGGAGAAGGGGCCGATCAATGTTTATCAGTAATCGATAGTTTACAACCTCTAACTGGAAATCAAACACCGCAATCGATGGCTGCGCTGAGCACAGCCGAGCTCCGCCGGCAAACGCACCCCTGAGATGAGAGAAGTCATCTCACCGTCTTGGAGTCCAGTTCATGTCTGGATTGGGCCAGAACCTTGTCGACGCCAGCCTGGTCCATGAACGTGACGAACCCGAAGCCCCTGAGCCCCGCAGCCCGGGCAGGAGAGGGGATGAGGAGAGAAGAGAGAAAGTTGGTTAAAGTGGCGGCCGGGCCGCGGCGGGGGCGAAGGGAGGAGCGGGCCCGGCCTCCTCACCTGGATCTCTTTGTCAGCGGGTCCCGCATCACCAGGCACTCCTTCACCTCGCCGAACTGGCTGAAGTACTCCCGCAAACCCTCTGCAAGCACAGCGCCCGCCGTGGGTGTCCCGGCACGGCCCCGCCGCCGCCCCCCGACCCCATCCCCGGCCCCGCCGCCTCCCCCCCCCCCCACCCCCCCGGCCCCCACCGGGCACCGGCGGCAGGTGCGGGGCCGCCGGGCGCTCACCTTGCGTGGTCTGCCAGCTCAGGCCCCCGATGAACATTTTGCTGCGGGAGGAACGGGGACAGCCGTGAGCGGGGCCGCGCCGGGGGGCCGCGGAGCCCCGCGGGGGTGGCGGCGGGGCCGGGCGGGGAGGGGAGGGCGCGGATCGGCCATGTTGGCACCGCCGCCGCCGCCGCCGCGCCTGCCCGGCCCCGGCCCGGCCCGGGGGGGAGGAGGCGGCCGCGATCGGCACCGGGACCGGGAGCTCGGGGGGGGGTTAAGGGGGAGAGGGGGGAGGTTAAAGGCCCGGGGATGGGGGGGGCGGCAGCGGCCGCCGCGGCGGTACCAGGGGTCGTGCGGGGAGTCCGGGGAGGCGAGGCCGGGCTGGCTGCCGTCTGTCTCCATTCGGACCTCTTCTCCCTGCGAGGAGCGGCGCCGCACTCCCGGGGCAGATGAGCGCTGGAAAAGGGGCCGGACGGACAGGCCATGCTGCCCCCTCCCCCGACCCCTCTCCGCCGGGCGGGGAGGGAGCGAGGGAGGAGGGCCCGGCGGGCACAACCTGCCCGGCTCCTCCCACCCCCGCCGGGCTCCGCACGCATAAAACCCGCCGGCGGCGCCGGGGCCGAGCACCGGGAGCCGCGCCCGGAGCGCACCGGGGGGAGCGGGGCGGCCCCGAGCGGTCCCCGGCCCCGCTTTGTCCCCGCCACCTGCGGCGGAGCCCGGACAAAGGCCGCGGGGGCCGGGCCGGGCTGCTCGGAGCCCCCCGAGCGGGCGGCGATGGGGATGAAGCCGGGCCTGGGCTGCCACGGTGGGACCCCCCCGGGGGGCAGCGGCCGCCCTCGGGTGTCCCAGCAGGGCTGCGGGCACCGGGCAGCCCCGCGGCTCCTTGCCGGGACCCCGCTGTGCTCCCAAACGCCGCCTGCACGGGAGCCGCTGGCAGCTCCGAAGCGTGGGCACGCAGACCCCAGCCTGCGCCCTCCTCCTCGGCCCTCCGTGGGTGCAGGCACGGCGGCCCCCGAGTCACCCAGCAGATCCCTCGGTCCTGCGAACGATCGGGCTGGTGCCAAGCCTCTCACTGCTGGCTCACGGGTTCATCCGTGTGTTGGTGGCTTCCAGAGCAGGTCGGTGTGCTTCCTGCTCTGCTCTTGGGCAACCCAGCGTGGGTGGCTTGAGGAGCTCAGTGAGGAGCCAGTGAAATGCTGGTTGGCACCCACAAGTCTACAGCGAGGTGAGCCGGAGCCTCTCTGCTGACCGCACAGTGCGTCGCCCTGAGACAGGGCACGTGCTGGCATCCGTGGCACGTCGGAGCACAGCAGCGCGCAAAACCTCTGCTGGTTGGTGCTGTGAGCCCGTCTCAGGACAGAGGGTTATCGCAAGGTCCCAGGCTGTGGGCTTCTAGCAAGGACCACGATGCTGCCAAGTATTCTCCATGCACATCTCCAGCTCTTCTTCCATCCACCACGTGCCTTCTCTGTACCTTCTATTACTGCCCAACACAAGGCACCAAGTGGCTCTCAGACTGGCACCAGCCTCAGCTGACCTTTCTTCCCTTTCTTCCCTTTCTTCCACGATCACTTCATGTGCCAACACACCTCACCTCCCTTCTGGACAGGAGCCAGGACACCTTGCTTTAACAACACCTTGTAGTAGCATCTTTCATAATCTGGGCTCATCCCCAAGCCCCTGGTGCAACCATGAGTTAAATACATTCCCTCTGTTCATTAGCTCTCCAAACCCCCGTTCCTCCACTCCACTTCCCACACTAGGTCAGTGACGCTGTCCCATCTCCTGGCCCCGTACCTGGGCACAGCAACAGGCTCACAAAAAGAGTAGCCACCCCTGGGGGCTGAGCTGCGCAGCATCCTGGTCGTGGCTGTGGAGCAGCCCTGGCTCCCACCGGCCCAGGCTGAGCTGCTTCCTCAATAACCCACTCATTCCACAGGGCTGAAATCACCGCGCTGGGTGGAGGTGCCTTGAGAGGCAGCTGGGCTGCTGCGGAAGAGAAACAGAAACAACACACCGAGGTGGCACCACGGCTGGCAGCAGCGGTGCTGGGGCAGCATCTCAGCCATCTCCCCTTGGACATCCCCAGAAAACTGGGCAATAGCTGGGCCACCAGAGAGCCTCTGCCGCTGCCTGCCATGCTGCCCAAACCCACCGCTGCTGCGCTGCCTCCTGGCACCTGCTCTGATTTGGATGGCAAATACTCCAAACGGGGAGCTAATGTTTTGCAAGTCACCTAGCACAGCTTTCATGCTCCATTGATCGCCCAACTTAGGGAGAGAAATAATGCTAATTAAACACAAGGAAGGGAGAAAAAAAAAAAAAAGAAAAAAAAAAGAAAAAAAAAAAGAAAGAAACAAGAGATCAGTGTTGGGCATGCTAAGAAACAGGAGATCAGTGTTGGGCATGCAAAAGGACAACACCCCTTTGTTTACTGCCAGTGCATTGTTTTTAAATTTTAAATGCTTATTATCTACAGACAGCTAAAGTAAAGCACTCGGAGAGACACAGCATTAAAACACTTCATCATATGTATTTGTTGCATTATGCTTCTTCTTTTAGTCTCTTCTCCACTGAAATAATACTGGAGAAGGGAGAACGGGATCAGTGCGAGTTAACATCTGTGAACACAAGAGGAAAAAGCGTGAGTCTTCAAGGAGGATTTGGATGGAGACTGTGGTTGGACTTGCATCACCAGGAAAGATGGTACACAGTGACATGTAACCCATCCCAAGGCCCTTTCCAAAACACACGTGTAATACTTTGTGTTTCCACCTTAGGACCCCAAAGCCCTTTGGTAGCATCAACGCATTTCTGTCTCTAACGCGCAAGACAGCAAGTCCTGAAAAAATCTGTTGATCAGTGACAGTAGGAAGCTTTCCTCCCGGAGAAGTAAATATATAAAACATTCCAGACCTTATGATTGGAAAGATGATCTCCAAATATAAAATAATGCAGCATTGTGTTCCTGGGGCTGCAGACAGACAGCTGTAGTGCCTCTGTGGCTGCTGCTGAGAGGTTGCCAAACACCAGCGAGATTAACAAAACTGCTCAGTTTTCTTGCTGCTATTCAGTGTTTCGTGTGTGGTAGAGTGACACTATCAAAATCATGTCCACTTCCTGCTGAGGACGATGATTGGCAAAGCTCTGCCCAGCACCAGTGGCAGACACTGGAGTTATTCATGGAGAGAGGGAGGCTCCAAAACGTGGAGGTTAGGGGAGGGGCAGGGCAGAGGCGGCCCCTTTTACTCCATCACACATGGATTAAGGAGAGATCAAGTCCTGGAGACCTGTTTCTGTCCAGGAGCCAGGAGCTTTTGGCAGTCAGGTACTTTGAGAAGTTTTGTTTTTCATTTCGTTTGGACAGTTAATAAACAAACTTGAATTGGAATCCAAACCATTTTTGTAATATTTGCGTTACGATGCTGAACAAGCAAACCTGGAAGACATTAGCCACAGCCCCACCGGCAGCCTGGGGGCAATGCCAGGCTGGCAGCGCCTTCTGGTTGTGCTTCTGTGCTGCAAAGCAATGCTGAGAAGTGATGCTGGCCCTCTGGAAATGCTGATGGCAAAAATGCCCCGTGTATGGGCAGCTACCACATCTGCTTCAAAGGGAACCGGCTTGGGGCAGGAGTCAGGCACCTTCATGGAGAACATGGAGCAGAATAAAGGGAAATATGAAGAGCAAATAAAGACAGCAGGGATAACTGGAAGAAAGGAGAGAGGAGAAGAGAATGGGAGACCACCCCAGTTACCACAGAACAGCAAGAAGGACTGGAACTTCAGACAGTTGAACTTCATCTGCACGGAAGGGAAAATAAAACATAATTTGGCTCTCTCAGAGAGAGAAGAAGAAAGAAAACGAGAGAGCTTGTAGCACAGTGAATAGGGATGCAGCATAAAACAGCAAAAGAGGAGAGGTCTCTGAAGGACAGCAGGAGACCACAGGCTTCCACTTGCTGTCCTGGAAACTATGGGCACAGGAAAAATCAGAGCCCTTCCTGCTGCTTCCCTCTCCACAAGCCCCAACAACTCCTCCGTGGTGACTGCTCTACACAACCCTGAAAAATGGGGCTTTTCTCCTTCAACATGCCCTGAGCATCACCATCCCTCCCTCCCATCTCTCAGTTACCAGATGTCACTGACTTTCGTCGGTCTCTGCTTTATGCCACGTCCTTGCTCCTACCTAACCCCTGCCTGGCCCATCCTCCAGCAACCCGAGCAAAGTTGACCTTCCCAGAGCACCAGCCCACTCCTACCAGGTTCTTCCCCACTGCCTCTGCTCTTCCTTTCCTCATCAGGAATTTCAGAGTTTCCCATGGGGTGGTGACAGGGAAGGACCCATCTCTCCACTCAGAGGAAGGAGACGAGGATGCATGCAAAAGAAATCCACCAGATCTGTTAGACTGTTGTGTAGAGCTGTTGATTGAACTGTTCCTTGTGCTCACTGGGGAAAGGACGCACAGGAGACAAATGTCTCTGGTATTCTGGCAAAGCTGCAACTATAAGGACGGCTGAAGATAGAAGAGGTCAACCAGGAAGGCTGAGGAATCCCCATCCATGAACATTATTAAAGACAAATTAAGCAAACATCAGTTTGGTGATCAGGTTATATTTTGTTATGTATATATTTTATTATTTAGTTATAATAATTTGCTTACTGTGGAGAGGTGACATCTTGGCATTGCTTTTAGTCCTCAGTTTGAGGAAGAACAAGGAGAAATTCAAAGGATGTGATCTACAGGCACGTGTCGGGCAAGGCACAGTGCAGCATGGGGCTGGGCTGCATCAAACACCACCGGGGCTGCAGGGAAGGTCTGGGATCAGCCTGGATAAAGCGGCATTAACAGAAAAAGGTCTGGGTCAGCTTTAAAAGCACCAGCCAGTGCAAGGGCTGCCAGGTATCTTAGACAAAAGGGGCTTCTGCATTAACATAAAGAAAGTGTTGAAGTTCTGTACTAAAGCTAAATCCCATGTCCCAGTGAAAAACCACCCCGGAGAGCTTTTCCAGTGCCTCCCCAGCGGCAGTGCTGGCACCCTGCAGCCCAGCCTGCAACGCAGCTCCTCGGGCAGGGCCCAGCATGATCGGTCCCTCTGTGCATCTTCCGCAGGTCTGCCACACGTGTGAATTATTTATCCAGGGCTGAAGTCAGCACCATGGCAAGGACCTCTAAGATCTGCCTTAAAGACAGCAGAGTCCAAGGGAACAGGGGAGCACTGAGGGGAAGGACGGCTGGATCCTCCGCCAAGGTGCTCGCAGGAGGCTGCTCCTGGCTGCTGGCACTGCCCCAGAGCAGGACCAGAAGAAAAAGGCATTTACAGGAGCAAGCAGAGAACTTCTGGCTCACCACACGAACAGGAGCTGAGCAAGCAGAAGCTGCTTCTCCATCCCCGCTCTTTCAGGACATAATCAATTTCCTGCTTCTGTTCTAACACTCGCACTGGCTTTTAACTCTCCCATTTCTTCAAGACTTATTTTCTAATCTAAGCTGACGGGACCTTTGCTCCACAAATCCCAACAGCACTTCCCAGAAGACATCTTTATAGCATTCTGGTACTACAGTGGCGTAAAGCAACTGGAACCACACTGTTAAAACTTAACAGTGCAAAATTTAGAAGGTTTACAGATTATTTGGGGAACGAACAGAAAAGAGCTTCTTTAAAATCCCAGGTATGCGCTGGAGCTCCTGAGGCAGGGAAGGTTCAGACCAAGGCAAGTGTACGGGACAGAAATACACACTGTAAATCTCCTTAAGCAGCTCAGCCTGTCCTGGTTCCTCAAGGTTTTGCCAAGGTATTTTGTTTGCACTTGCCACATGACTCGCATCAGGCATCGCAGCCTAATCAAGACGGACACCAGTGTCTTCCCGGGCAAAGCTCCCATCTTCAGACTGCAGGAGCAGCTTAGCTGCTTTGTGCGCGTAATTCCTGCCCGAGCTGCCTTCCTGCTGAACTGGGCAGGGAGGCACAAGGGAGACGGGCCAGGGTCCGGGTGCACTTGTCCTCTCTGGTCATCCTCCTGCTTGCCATGGAAGAACATTCAATGAGCACCTCACCAAGCAAGGCACAAACTCACCCAGCGGGTGCTATACGGAGGGCTTTCCATAGCAGCGCACCCAGAACAGATGCTCCGGGGCCAGGAGCGGTATCCTCGGGTTTTATCTGCCCCCAGGGCACACCATCTTCACTCAGGCTTACGGGCTGCTGATCCTTTCAGGCGAGGGAACGTGAAACGAGGGGACTGTTGCTGGAGACTCCAGTCACAGCAACCCACACCAGCTTTTAAATACATTTAGAGCTGAAGGAGGCTCAAAAACTGCCGCTTGGTCTCAGGGCACAGCCATTCCCCCTGCCCGCAGACCAGTGAGCTGACCTCTAACCGAAGACGAGCCCCAGTTCTACACCGCTCATAACCTAATGGGAAATATGTTGCTCCTGCCGCTACTTGTCTGTTCTTGCCCTTGTATCTTCTGCTCAATTTTCACAGCCTTTAAGCATTTATCTTTTCACGCCTTTGCCTGCTCTGGATTTCCCTCAAGGCTGATTTTGCTACATTCGGGTCCTTATGCCATTTTCTTTTTTTTGCTCCAGACAGCCCTCTCCCACCCACCTCACAGCCAGGCGAGCCGCGAGCTGAAGCAACCTGGGGCACTGACCCCTTTCCCACCCGGAGCAGATTCCACCACGGCACCCTTCAGAGCTCCCAGCCGGCTGATGGCCGACCCCACGGCCACTCGGGACCAGCTCCCTCCAAAGCAGCTGCCCAAGACGTTCCTCAGCACAAAGCTGGGACGTGGGCAACGTGGAGACACTGCCAAAAGCAGGGGGATGAGGGGAGCAGTGGGAAACCTCTCTCACAGTGGAGGTGCACAGTAGGTAACGGAACCCTTGCTTTACCAGAAATAGGAATGAAACTGTAACCTCTGCCGTTCCAAGTCTGTCAGACACACATATCAAAATGGGGAACACTGGTATCAAATCTTAAAGCTCATAGAAAAAAAAAAAAAAAAAAAAAAAATCTAATTACACGTTTTAAATTTAAGATGTTAGTTCCATCTACCTGCCTCGTTGCAGACTGATCAGCGAACCTTCTGCTCTCACGTTTGAACAAACGACTGGGGCAGCTCTGGAGACTCCAGAGGAGGGGAATCTCACGAGTTCCACTGGAAATAGCAGGATCATAGTCAGGCTTATGAAATCCTGACTCACCAGACTTGTAATCTGATTACACGGGTGTTTTTGGAAGCCCTGTTCAGTGTGTCCTGTCCTGCTCCAGCATTTCCCCTCTGGAGATCACCAAGTGCTGCTTCAGACACCCTGGGGATTTGGAAGCTGCCCACTTGCGATGGATGGATGGAAACAGTGAGGCAATAAAGGCCCAGTTTTTCAGAAGTTCTCATCATTTTTGAGCATTTGAGTCAAAAAGCTGGAGATGCAGTAAACGTTCTTGGCAAACAGGACTAGGTTGAGAGTGGGACGTTCAGATAATCCTCACCTTCTGCATCTTTAGCTGCCGCAGCACCCTGTCCTCTGCTCTGCGGCACTCAGCTAGGCACCAGGAAAGCTAGTACAAATATTTTCCTATTGTCGCATTCCTGTTACAGCTTATAAAATGCACTTGAAACAAAACACATTTTGGAGGGTGAACCTAAAAAAAGCCTCTCTGGTGTTTGAAGAAAGCTGGGGACAGAAGAGACATTTGCTGGGAAAGCAGCTCCAGAGCCAAGCACATTTTTGAAGTGGGAAAGCTCCTCTTACACACTCTTGCTAGTCAGACAGAATGTGCTCAAGTTTGTTGGTCATTCTGGAGCCCTGCAAGCAATGTAATGTCTGGTAAATTCATTCCCAGATGCTGGGGGAACGAGGGGTTGTGGGAGGAGAATCAAGATGGGGAGAGATTTACTGCAGAACAGAGAAAAGGCAAATCGATGAAAGTTTGTTCAGCCTTACCTTTTTTTTTTTTTTTTAAAGCGAGGCTGCAGTAGGAGAAATTTGGGGATTTTTTGCTTGTGTTGCTTTAAGGGCAGGAATGCTGGAAACAGAGGTATTTGATACCTTTGCTGCTAATTACAGTGCAAGCTCCCAGTGTCCTGACAATGCCCTTGTCCCTGACCTGGAGGGGCCTCACTGTCTCAGGGTCAGCTGTAATTTAGTTTTAGGTCAGCCCAGGGACTCTGCTGCCAAACTAACTGCACTTTGTTTTGAAGTTGAAACCATTTACTAGCAAGGAAGGGTCTGAGACCATCAAACTCATTTCACTAACAAGAAACAGCAACCCAGCAGAGCCCCCGAGACAAGGGTCAGCGCCGAACACAAGGAGAGCTCAGCTGCATCGCTAGGGAAGGGGCTGTTCCGCCCGCCAAGCCACACGAGCCTGAGCTGAGCTCTTCCGTTCCCTTCAATTAAGCGTGTTTATTACAAAACCATCGAGGGACCAACTAGGCTGTGCCAGTCCCTGAGCAGGCACCGCAGCGTTGTCAGCCCCCCACCTCCGAGAGTTTACGACGCAGTTGCTGCACGTAGCAGGAGGATCGAGGAAGAAAACTGTTCTCGGTACAGCTCGAGAGGTGTTGGTGCCGCTCCTACCTCTTCTTGTAGGCTAACTGGGTGATTTGGGGCAAGAAATTCCATTTCTCTGCTTGAAAACTTGGATTTTTCGTCTCTACCTCAAGATCTGCTTCAAGCTTCCCAGAGAGAACATGCTGCAGAAAATAACCTGAAGATACTTTTTAACTTCCTCTGAATAATCAGCTCTCTCTAACTCCCAGGGAATGAAATAATTTTTTTTCAAATCAACAGATTTGGATCTGATCTTCTTCCCCCTCACCATATTCACGGACAGAGATGGTGCTGTCAGAGCACCGCAGAACGCTGCCTGACAGTGACTTGTCGCTTAAGGAGCTGTTCTGTACTGTTTGTGGGTGACTCTGAGCCCAGTGCCTTTCACCTGTTTTCAGTCCCCACTCTTTTGCATTTACATGGACAGAGAACCGGGTTTGCCAAAGAAAACCTACCCAGAGCACAAATCCATGCTCATCGCTAGGACAAGAGGTCAACTTGCACTTAAAAGCTGCAAGAAAAAAGTGTGAAATTACTAAAAAGTATATATATTTAATAATAAATGAATGTTCAGCATCCATATCATGGAAACATGAAGGAGACACAAGCAGAGAACAAAATGCCCTTTGGGAACACCAGAGCATCTCCAGTTCTAGATGCTGGCCTTAGCTGGGGTCGGTGACAAGAGGTGAGACCAGAGCCCCAAAGAGAACAGGGCTGCTGGGGGGTGTTCGGACCGCGACACTCAAGCCTTTCTTTGATAGAACTTGACTACAAGCCTTCAGCACACCCTGATGTGAGGTAACGCTTGTTCGCTGCCATGCTTGACAGCCGCAGAGCATTGTAGTAGAAAGAATTACCAGTCCTACAGACTTTGAGATGAGCTCAAAACGCAGTACCCCAGCCGTTAAACACCACAGGTCCCTAACCACACATAAACCCCAGCTCTGCTCTCACCATTGGTTCCTCTGTAAATAGCAACACAGCTTCTGAGGGCTCGTCTAAATTGCCAGAGCTCTTTGTGGGACAGGTCCCAGCTCCCCAAGAGACCTCTTCTTCGTGACTCCCCGACAAAGCCACAATTTTCAGGAGCGATGCAGCTGCCATGTACCAGAACAGGGCTCTGGAGCAGAGCAGATAGCTTTCTTGGCAGCCGGCCCACCATGCTGGAGCTCGCTCTCAGGAGAGATTAGAGGGAGTAAAAACCTCATTGCCTTCAGAGCAAAGCACTCAACCTGCTTCTACCAGAGATTTCTCACAAGAGGAAAAAAAAAAAAAAAAAATCCAAGTGTCTCTACAAATAGGAGACTGCAGGAACAGAGAAGATAGCCCAGTTAATGGCATTGGTGCAGCTTCGTGAGCAGCTCGGGTAACACCGCCAGCAGCAAAGGACAGGTAGAAGCTCTGAGCCATGTTTTACACTGGAAAGATCACTAACAGCAGGACACAGAAATGTCTCCCTACATGAAATCACCCAAAAAACAGGTCTGCAATTGCAATGTTTAAGGTTTTTTTGTTTTTAAATTGATGAATAGCAAGAAATAAATTTTATCTCTCAGGCAACCTTGTTCAAGCCCCCCCCCGCTTTTATTATTATTTTTTATGGCATAGTGGAAGATGGAAATTACACTCAGGTTCCCAGGTAGTGCAATTCATAGAGCGAGGCTGCTGAAAGTGCAAGCAGAAACTACTCAGCCTGACTCAGCCTCTGCGAGCTTTCAGAGCGCCGTCGTTTCAGGGCTCACCCCGTCACAGCCCTGTAACCCCTACAGCAGAGAAGGCAGGCAAGAGTTTCCACTGGTGCCAAGAAGGCTGAGCCCTGCCTAAAGACGAGGCAGTTTTCCATCCCCACATGGACTGAGCACACACGAGCTGTTCCCCAAGGGCACAGAGGAATCCCAGGGCTGGAGCTCCTGCGCACCAGGGCACACCGCTGGCTCACCCAGCGGGATCCCAGAGATGGGGCCGCAGTCACCACATCCCACCCCGTTGCCACGGGGAGGTCATCTCCTGCCCCCTGGTCCACCGCCACCACGGCCGGGCTTTGCGAGGTGGAGCAGGGAGCTCCGGCCTGGGAACTGGGGAGCAGCAAGGAGGGAGAGGATGCTGGAGTGGAAGTGATTTGAATTAGAACAAACTGGCTGCTGAATAGAAGCTTTTATTCCAGCATGGAGAAGGCTTTGTTAGTCAAGCACATGTGATGCACAAAAGCCTCCACTTGAATTCATTGAGTTTTAATTGGTTCTCAGGTGGGGGAGGAGATGGGTGTTAGGAATTAGGGATTCCTTAAAGAGGCAATATCATTAAATCTTAACGCCTCTTCCCTCTCACCCCACACCCCCAGCCCCGGCTTAGGAGTCTGGCCTCATTCAATTGTCTTACGTTAGAGAATCAGAAAAACCCAGGGAGAGAAAGGGTGGGAGGGGGAGTCACTAATAAAGCCTAACGGGAGATCAATGAACGAGGAGGGTGAGGGGCAGGACAGAGGCTGCAAAAAGAAAGAGGCTGGTTGGGAGAGGAGGGAGGTCAACCACAGGCAGGGAAGGCAGGAGAACCTCAAAGGGACGAGGGAAAGAGAATGATGCCATTCGAGTCAGGGCTTTCTTTTCTTGCCACATTCCTTCTTTTATTGAACACTTACAACTTCCCTTGGAGATCCTCTATCCTGGCTCTGTCAGCCTGTGCTCCAAAATAACACAGTCACTCCCTGCAAGGAAAGAAGAAAATCCCGGGACGGGCACAGGGCTGCGTGCAGGGAACAACGGCAGCAGGAGAAACCTGTTTGGAGAAGGACCTCGCGAGAGCGGCTGCTTGTTTTGCCAGACAGCACGTTTCAGACACAAGTTTTGTTACAAGGAGCCTGCTGCAGACGTAGCTCAATCAAGGTCCTTGTGAGTGAAAGAAAAAGGGAGTAATCGGGAGCTAAGGAGATTTCACAGGCAGCATTGCAGGAGGCACGGCACGCTGCCTGCTTCATCAAAGAGACCCCGGGTACCTGCAAGCCAGCCGGCTGCCACGGGCTGGTGGGGGACACATCTCAAACGTGTAACGATTTCCATCAGTCCAGTACATCACAGGGGAATTAGTTAACGCTGTTTTACCTATTACATTTGGAATTTATAGATATAAGTGAGTGACGTACCAAAAATACTGCCAGCAAACACTAGACCTAACATCTTTTAGCATTCCTGACAGAAGAATGCTGCATCTGTATTTAAATCAGACAACTTCTGCAGCAGATATTCCATACAGAAAGCACTGCCTACTGGTTCACTCTAATTCTTGATCACAAAATTAAACTGTAGTCTCCAGCTGTAGCCTTAGCACTAATCTCCTCCAAGGCAAGGGCACTGCAACTAATTACTGTACGGACTTAAATGCGAGGTCTCAGACTTCTGCTCGAGGACAGTGCCGGATGCTGAAAGCAGCATTCCCGTGGTGGTGTCTCTTTAGGAGACTGTCTGATCAGAATCACTTTGTGTGGTGTGAATGTGAAGGAAACACAAGACTTTCCGCTGGCCCAGCTGTGGGATGGGGTACTTCTCACATACACGTGGGTTATTCACGCATTTCAGGGCACAGGGAAACAAGATCAGTGAATTCAGCTATTGAAAGAGTCAGAGAATCCAATTTTCTAAGCTCCCTTCCTGAAACATGAGCCTAAGTATCGCTTAGAAGTGACACGGAGGCTGAAGTCTCATTTGGTCCTTCACTCCAGCTTAAAGCAGACGTGGTCTCCACCTGGCAAAGGCATTCGTGAGCAGTGGGATGTGACAGTGCCTGGCACCAGCTACACAGAAAGTCCTTAACCACACACGGAGAAGAGCTAACACTGCTCTGCCTTGATTTTTAACAGTGCAAAGTCTACACTCTGACTCTGCCAGGCTGCCTATTGTCACTGCCTGACCAGTAACAAACCCTGAAAGCCCTGCCCTACAGGGGCAGCCCAGCAAGGGAGTCTCCCCTGGAATGCTCGTGCAGGAAAGATGAATTAAAAAGTCACACTAGAGGTAGAATTTTTCTCTAAGCAATGTTTCTTGGGTGCTTCAGTTTGCCTCTTCTCACAGGTGCACCTGCATTCCAGGTAGCATGCATGTTATAGACAGATTTATTTCTTTTTTTCCATTTTATGAGCTTTTGTTAATCCACAGGCATCATTTCAAACAATATCTGACTTGCCTGGAGCACCCAGCTGCTCTTCATCATCAACAGTAATACATGCAAGTCGATCTTCTTGTGCACAATTCTAAACAGGATCCCTGCCTCCTCAAAGAGCCACATTGCTCCATGGAGGACTAAGTAATTGGGCTGTGTCCTATAGCCCTGCATCCAGTGCCAGAGACAGAACAACTCATGTGATCATCTTCCCAGTTACAAAACCAAGGAAAAGGCTGTCAGGGTAAGCATGGGCAAGGGCACACCTCCAAGGCTGCTCCCAGTATTTATCTTAGACTTGTTGCACTGGATGCATTTGCCCTCCTCCCAGCAGCTTTCTAGTAACAGCCTTCCTGTAATTGCTTCCTTCTCTTTCAGACATGTTCAGTTTGTCTTTATACTTCAGTGCATGAGTGCTGCTTTTCCCAAACCTCCTCGTTTCTCAGCAGCCCCCCATTTTGTAGCTTCCAGACCAAACGCCAAGTTTGCCTTTGGAAAGATACATATATATTTATATTTAAATCTTCCATTATGCTCAGAAATTGTGCGGCTGTCTTACGGCTCTTTGCAGATGCCTTGGATAGTTGACATCCTCTTACAACATCTATCCTAGCAGGTACCACTGCCACAGCCTTTTGGTATGCGACAGCAGGCACTTCTGAGCTGCTCCACTACACAAGCCCCAGATTTGTCTGTCACAAACAGTGTCACTTATCACAGCATCAAATTTGCTGTATGCAGCAGGTCTCCTTAAGGCTGCCATGAATTGAAAATTGTTTTCCTACCTCTTCTCGATTCCTGATGGAACAGGTACCTCAGCAGTGTCTTTAGGGCAAAGTGTGACTGACACATCTGTATCAGCTATCCAGTTCATTTTATTCCCAGCCTGTTTTGTTACATTAAACCTCCAGATGCTCGCCAGATTTCCTTCTTCCCAAGCAGGAAAGATAGCAAAACCCTCCTTTCAGCTCCAGAAGATGCTTAGCTATGTCTGCTCCACCAACAAAACTGGCCTCACCTCACAGGCGTTCCTGGAAGCAGAAGATTGCCTCTTGATTTGCAGGTGCTAACATCACCCAAATGAAGGCCACCCTGGGCAAAACTCAGCCAAGACATCCCTGCCAGCTCCAGCAGGACCAAAACAGACACATCTTGTGCCAAGCCACTGGTCAGGTCCAAGTTTAACTTTCCCTTATCCTTTGTGGAGAGGCAGACGCACATGGCTGCTGACAGTTTCAAGTTATAAGACCACCTCCAGCACAAGTCTCTACAAGGCTGGTCAGAACGCTGGTGCAGGAACACACTCTGCATTCTCTGGCAATCACCTATTCCTGCTCCAGCACACAAACAAGCCCTGCAAGGGCTTTGCTCTGCAGATGGCCACTCCAGCACCTTGGGCATAGCTCAAGGGTTTTCTACAACCTGCCTGCAGGGAGTCAGATTGCAACTTTCTGAGCTTCTTCAGCTGTGACTGCTGCCTCCAGCAGGCTCCAAACCCAGGCTGCTGCCCCAGCCCACGCCAAGGCTGTAGCTGCTGCAGGACAGGACATCGGGGCGCGCACAATTGCTCTGGGCCCAAAGGCCACATCCGAGCGAGCCCAGGAGGAGGACAGGGAGAGCTGCACTAGAGCAGGGCGCTACATCTTACCGCGACAGAATGAGGCTAGGATGACTAATGAGGGAAACCAGCACTGCAGCAGCTTTCCAGCCCAGTGCCCTCACAGGTTTCTGTGCAGGACGGTAATACTCTGTGCATTTATCGGTGTCACATCACACACTGGTTGTTCCTTAAACCACATCTCTGTGGCCCTACCAGCCCGTGCACCTTGCTTGGGTAGCTCTTTAGAAGGGAGTACCACCAATACTGACAAACAGCTTACCACGGTGAGCTTCTGGGGGGTGCTTTGCTACTTCAGTATGTCTGCCCGTTGTACCTAAACATGTTACTGCCCTCAATGATATCACTGCTCTGTCCCCCGTGTTTTGACAGGTAAGGAGACGAGGGGCACTGTGGCTTTAAGAAGGTCACTTCCACTGTCCTGCCGGTGTAATTAGCCTGCTAAAGAAAGGGCAGAGGCTGGAAAATTGGATTGAGCAAACCAGGCTTTAGCCTCGGGATGAAGGCAGAGCCCCAGGATTGTTATGTTAATCACCTGAGCTCAGCAGTCCCTGCCCTTCAAACCAGCACAAGCCCAGGACCCCTCTGCAGAGCCAACCCGACCTGGCTCCAGCTGCCCTACCACACCTCCACTGCTGGCCTTGGGGACACAGGGGACAGCCCTGCAGACAGACCAGGGCCACCCAGCAGCACCAGGGGCGTCCCTGCCCTACCAGCAGCCCACGGTCACACCGCACCACTGGCCCCAGCTGCCAGTGGGATGAAGACTCAGGGGCGACGCTGTGAGCTGAGGGGCCAGGGCTTCTCTGTGCCAGCTGAGGATCCAGCCCTGGCCATGCTGAGTCCATGAGCACATCTGGAAGCAGAGTGCTTCCTGCTATCCCACCGATGGAGAAATAGCATTAAGAATAAGAGGCCCGATTTGTACCCAGCATAACAACTGTGGGCAGTGGAGCCGTGCGAGATGCAACTCAGGTTCAGTGGGGGGCTCAAGCTGTTGTGCCCAAGTCCAGTGTCTTCAGTGCCAGGGCTCACCCAAGACAACCCCAGGGAACCCACACCAGACCTGCCACCTGCACCGTGCCACCCCTGGGACCAGCGTCACCTCCAGCACGAGCCGGTGCAGCTCCGCTAAAACAAGCAGTGCTGTGCGAGCCAGCAGCAGCTTGGCCCAAGGTGCCCGGGTTGCTGAAGGGGTGCGTCTGTGGCGAGCCAGCGGGAGCTGGCGACAAATCTCTCCCAGTCACAGCCAGCCGCCTGCTGCCTCCTGTTCTGTCCTCGCTGACTCTCCCTCTGAGGGGAACAAGTTCACCTCGCTGTGCTTTGCTAGTTTGTGCCCCCACAGGCATACCGGCCTGGAAGGATGCCCTTTTGTCCCCTCTACTCACAAACTTTGGGCTAGCAACCCTCGCTGCTACCACCACCACCCACATCCTTCCCCACCCGGCAGCCCAGGCCGGCCATTGTCCCCTCCTTGCAGGCCCTATTTTTGTAGGGCGAGCTCTCGCCTCTCCCCCTGGCTGGGCCAGCTGGGGCTCCGCATTGCCTCCCTTGTTCTTCCACACATTTTTTCACTGCGCCCCTGCGCTGCCTGGGAGGGGGAGGGAAGGAGGAGGATGGGAGGGCAGCGTCTGGCCCCGCGTCCAGCGCGCCGGATGGCATGGTTTTGGAGAGGCCTGGCTTAGTGAAGTTATTCAAGCCAACGGCAGCCTGGCAACCGGGCGGCCACAATGGGAGCGCAGGAGGAGGAATGTTTCCACATGCCTGATCAATGGGAGCAAGGGAGACAGCAAAGCAAACAGAAGCTGGGAAAGAGACACAAAGAGAAAGCAGCCTTTTCTCTGCTCAGTTCCTTTCATTTGTCACAGCTCTTTGTGAAGCTGATGACAACGGAGGCCCTTTGGAGGCTAGTTTTAGGGAGTTTGGTTTTTCTAATTAAATAAAACGCTGCGTCCTTTTTCTTCACTTGTCACCTTCCAGCTCACCAAAAAATGGACGAGCAGCCCCATCTGCGCTCCAGCTTCCAACTCTATGCACCTCCAGGGAGCCCTGAACACCTCTCTCTGCCCGGGAAGGCAGAGGGGCAGAACCACCCCATCGCTTACTGCAGAGCATCTCCCAGGCTGGCTGCAGTGCCCTGCCTGAGCTCGGCAGGGCCTGGGGGGCCAGCAGCACTGAGCAGCACATGCCACCCGCGCGGGCCCCCCCCCCCCCGGCTGCGGGGGGGGGGGATAAAGAGCCCAGCCAAGGACGGCTCCTCTGGAGGTGGCGTGCTCTCCACAGCAGCTGCTGACGAGACTATCGGGCAACTTTCTATGGGAACGAGGCAGCGTTCAAAATAGGGTTAGAGGGTAGTTGCCTTGGAAACTTGGACCATTTCTGCTGAGATTTTCCCCGCTAGGTCCCAGGCGGGATTTACCTGGGAGCTGTGGGACAGAAGCTCCCGCCTGCCGCCTCTCGCGGGCTGCAAAGCAGCTCCCCGGGAGGTGAAGGAGGGGTTTCTGGGGAGAGGCACCAGCTCACTGGTGCTGGGCTGCACAGTGACAAACAGCGGCCAGATCCAGCCCCGTTGCGTAACCAGTGGTGGGAGCCCAAAGTTGTTTCCTCTAATTACTATGCAAGAGTTCACAGCAACAGGCCTCCTCTGTGCAGGAGTTTACAGAAAAGGCCCTCCCTGGCTGTAAGCCACTGCCAAGCAAACCAACAGGAGAGGGAGTTTGGGGGCGAGCTTTCCTGCACTGAGGCCAGACCAGAGATTATTCACTTAAAACTAAAACAAACAACAACAACAAAAAAAGTCTACTTCGTTGGATATAACCCTGAAGAATAGGAAAAAAAAAAAAAAAAAAAAAAAAAAAAAAAAGGTTGTTGAATACACCTGCCTGTTCTGAGCCACCACCAAAATGCAGGCTTCCTCTCTAGCAACTTCTCCATCCCCAAACAGGCAGGGCTGCAGAAGCCAAGCGCCAGCCCCTGGGCACCACGCGTGCAGGAGGATGAGCGATCCCACCTGCACATCTTCTACTCAGTCTGATTCCAGGAGTGACCAAACTGTCAAAGGGAGATTGAGCAACATGAGTGCTGGGAATGGCAGTGTGAGCTTGAGACAGACCAAAACTTGGTCCTGAGCGCTGGTGGAGCACTGGCTCAACACCAGAAAATCCCTGGCCACCATTCCCCAAGGACAAAAGGCACAAATGGCTAAATACAGGCTCCACAGAAGCACAGGTTTGTTCGCTGCCAGGCTCTCCAGGCAGAGAGCAAGTTCCTCTGCTGCTGCCTGTTTCTGCTCTTAGGATTGCTGCTGAGCCCTAGGATAAGTCACTTGGCTCTGCATTACTCCTGTTTCTCAGTCAGCAGGGCTAATATTGGTCCAGATGCTCCAGGGCCAGCCCACCTGATTACCACTTCACTCCCAGCATCTCCACCCAGCCTCTCCCAGGAGGGTTCAGGCACACCCCTGCTGCTTGGCCAGGTTAAAGAGGCTCCCATGAGGCGTTCTGCATGGAAGCCACAGAGGCTTCCTCTGCTTCAATCTGGAGGAATCAAGGAGATGACACCATGTTCCACTTCTACTGTTTCCCCCACCCCAGCAGGGTTACACCTGATGTGCTGGGCAGTGATACTTGTCAGCTGCTCCTTCAATGTTGTAAGTGCTTCTAAAGAAGAACAGTAATAATAGGAAGAACAGGTGAGTAAAGAAGGGGATTCTACCTTCCCCAAGTCTCCACAACACCAAGCTGTTTGCTGCTATGTAATCAACAACCTTGTTCTTGGGAAGCATCTCCATTTCCACATGGGAGTGTATCAGTGCCATCCCAGTCTTGCCTCGCTCTCCCACCACCCCCACACATGCACCAAGCACCAGCCTGCAGCTGAATGGAAGTCAGGAACCTCACCTCGCTGACTACAGAGTGAAAACTCACTGCACAGGCATTACCTACTGCTCAAAAATTATTCCAGAACTCCTCGAGTCTTTTTGTAAGGAAGGAGAAATCCACCTTCACTCCTGCTCAAAGGATTGCTTTCATTAGGGCCTCCACAGATTTGCAATGGTAAGTATTTAACCTGCTTCAAAAATATTCATGAGACTCTCACATGCATTCAGTAAGGGCAGACAAGCAAAATCCTCAGCTCGTGTTCTCCTGGGGTCCCATGGTGCTGATGGCAATATACATCCTAATTACCATATATACCATATTGAGAATGAGACCTTGTCAGCTCTGGCAATGCTTTCTTTGAGTCAAAGAAACAATCTGGAAGTGATTGTGATTATTTCTCAGTAGATCAGAAAAAGAAGTCTAACCACGTGTGAATATTTTTAAATAACTGCCCTCAGTGAGAAGCTTCCCAGACAGGCCACAGAGAACATTTGAACTGTACAAGAATATTTAGACATTTCCAGAGCTTAGGCTGTGCGTAAGAATAGAACATGCTCCTATATGGGGAGGGGGGCGGGGAAGACCTCAGGTATGAAGAGCTGTCAGGGCAGTGCATGATGATATTCACTAAGCTCCTGAACAGAAATGTTGCTCCTCTTTACAAACAGCGCATCTGAAGTGTCACAGCACAGCATTCACGGGACAAAAGAAGCAGGAAAGCAGTGCTCACTCACCGCAAACAAGCACCACAGAATGCTAACCAGTAAACTGCAGACTTCCAGAAACCTTGCAGATGAGCACAAAACGCAACTCAAGCGGTCCCTTACGACAAAGAAAAGCCAAGTGTGCTCCCTTTTAACACAATCACCGCGAGGCCGAGCAGCGTGCTAAGTACCATCACTCTGTAGCTCCTCAGTCTGCCTCTCTCAACAAGCCCCTTCTGTGCTGCCCATGGATTCATCTCTAGATAACATTCTTTGGCATAAGGACGACCTGCTGATGGACACATGCAATTAGTAGCCTGCTGACAGGCGCCCTTTCAGCCTCTCTGTGGCCCCTTTTACTCAGGTGAAGCTGGCAGAGCGATCGAGCCACCCATCCTTTGTTACAGCTCTATAAAGTGGAGGAAATAATTCAAGAAGTCTTAAAGGGAAGCCGCGGGTTAGAAGGAAAAATTGTGACAGCTATTCCATAACTGAGGAAGAAGAAACATTTTATCACTGTTGAAATGGTTCCCACCACTGAATCAATAAGTGCCTGAGCTTTTTATGATTCTCCTTAGCACAGGTAATAACACAACAGCCAGGCAAAGAGTTCGCAGCTGCCAGTAAATAAATAAGCAAGCCTTGGAGGGGAGAAGAGGTGGGCTGGAAAGAGAGCATTTCTTTCGGAAATGACTGCATTAATCCCAATTGCATTAATCCCATTAATTTTACACAGGAATACTTCCTCTAATATGCTTTCTTTCAGCCTTTTGAAAGCACGACCCTGACGCAGACGACGTGCAGATGATGCGGAGGGCACAAGGCGGCCGGGATGATGCGACTGCTCCCCTCGGCCTGCTGGTGTCCTGCAAGGCACAGACAGCACACTGCACCCAGCCACCAGATCCCAGAGCAGCCTAATTACGTGACCTTACCACAAGGTTCAACCCCCTGGGCGGGAGAAAAGGAAATCCTTTCAGACATAGCACGTCAGAGCTTCTTGAGATCTTTCCCCTTTACTCATGTCTCAGCCCCGCTGGTCTCACATGTTGGCCTTATGTAATTGTGCTCCAAGCCGAACTACAAGCAAAGTGATCCTAGCACATTTGGGCACGGATCAAACAAAACAGTGTAATGTGGTTGCAGGACAGACCACAGATACGTTATACCACCCTCTTCCACCTACAGCCATACCTCCCTAATAAAAAACAGAGAAATCCCTGCCCTTGGGTACAGCACATTCACACACCTGGGTCCCGAAGACAAAGCTCAGGGCACATCTGACCCCATTTCCTTCAGCACTTGAGACCTGACCTTGACCATCCATTTGGCAGAGGGTGTGTGGCATTCAGAGGCTGCTCCCCCCAGCGTTCAGGCCTTTCCCTTCGCTCACAAACACATTGCACAGAGCAGCCCAAGCTTACCGCAGGTGACACACAACTGAAACCAGTCATCTTTTCTACAGAAGCCTGCCAGTCCCTCCTTAGCCCGCCACATCCCAAAACCATGGAAAGTGTTTAACTTTTCCAGTCTGCAGATCCCTACAGTCTTCTCATGAGAGATACAGAGCTACGTATAATGAACTTCAGCCTGTCAAGAACAGGCTTGCTGTGGTTGTTATCCTTTATCCCTAGAAGGGCCCGTGGATCTCCAAATGACCCTAGAGCACAGACTGAAAGTTATGCACTTGGGAAACAGTTGCACATTTCTCTTGTTAAAGCACATAATAAGAATACTTACAAGCTCAAAAAGCAGAAATTAAGCAGGGTCAGCTAGGAAACATGGAAAAACACAGCTACTTGTCTTTACCTGGGGAAGAAGCCTTTCCCTCTACCTGCAGAAGTTGTCTTTGCCTTTGTTCCAGGGAAAAAGTTGCAACTTCTAGAGAAGTCAGGAACACCAACTCATGCAGCCCTTCCCTCTTTTTGTAGCAATCAGCCAGCCCATACACACGAGGGAGAAATCTCTCTCCTAACTCCCTGTCTGTCTTACAGCGGCAGACTAAACAGCAGATATGTGAGCGCTACCCATAGCCTCCACTGAAATTAAAAAGTCATTCACACAAAGCCATCCACAACCTCCTATACTCTGCCAAAACCTATGACTAGGCACAGACAAGCCCTCTTAATAGCTCTGCAAATTTCCTTCTGGTGGGGCTGTAACAGCTGATCTCTGATATACCACTTAGCACCCAATGAATGGCAGCTGGAAAGGGAGAACGGGGCCTGGGGACACTTACAGGTGGATACAGTGATGTATGGCCTCTTTCCTGGGGGAAAGAGGATTTCATCATCCTGAAATTCTCCTAGTGCAGTAGGTAAGCCCTCTTCTGCACTGTCACTCTGTCCTACTGGTTACAGAGAGTTGGTTCCAACTCCAGGAGCACCAAAAGCCACTGTCCCATTTCCTCTGTCATCTGTATTCTCTCAGCACTGAAAGCCATGCCAATCCACAAAGTTATATCCACCCACTGCTGTAATTCCACAAGTGTGTGCATCACTCGATTGCACTCAAACTGCCACAGTAATGGTGCCCAGCAGCAAGTCCTCCATCCTGCCTGCTGGACATCTGAAAATAGCTGTAAGTTACTCTCTGTCATGCTAGGAGTGTTTGTCAGCTTGTCTCACACCCAGTTCTGGCAATACCAGTGTATCCAAAAGACATCTCACAACACCCATCACAAAAACAGCCACAAGGCTCAGCACTGAAACTGGCCACAGGATATCTGCCCACAGCTCCAAGAAGCTAATTTGAACCAGACCGAGCTGTATGGACTCAATAATTAACAAAGAATGTACCTGAAGCCAGTATATTAAGGGGTGAGAAGGCATTTCAGGTCCAGAGAATTAAACCATTGTAATCAGAGAGAAAAAAAAAAAAAAAAAAAATCTGAAGTAAAATCCTTGCATAGACCTTGACTATTCCCTTAGCAGGACAAACCTGATGACTAGTTGTTGTTTACAACGATAAGGTCAGAGGAAAGGCCATTTCCTCTCAACAATTGTCAGAAGGGATTAAAACCTGCATTCAGGCTTGCTTTGAACTAGCAGGTACTCCATTCCCCGATGGTATCAGAATCCATTCAGCGAGGTCTCAAGCAGCCTCCGGGGCATGTCTCCATAATGCCCCCATTGTGGAAATATGCAGGACTGCTTCCTGCATTCACTCTATCTTTATGAAGCTTCACCCTTGTGGTCTGATACCCAGGTCAGGAAGCAATCCTGCAATCACTGTTTAATTAGTCATTTCCCAAGTCTGCCTCGGTTGAGAGTTGCTGCTGCTTGTCAGCTTCTAAAGAGGGAGGTAGGGAATCAGAAACATCACTACCAGATTGAGAAAGAAAAGTTACTCCCAGGGTTTGAGGCTTGTTTGTGGTGTGGGCTGACATTCCACATTCTCCATTTCCACTTTTTTTTTTTTTTTTTTTTTTTTTTTTTTTTTTTTTTTTTTTTTTTCTCCCTAAGTAGGTGTTGAGAGGATGAAGGGGCCATTGCACCTCCTGCAAGTCAAGACAAAAGCTGATTTATAACAAAAGCAGGTTTCATTTTTGTTGATTTGTTGTTATGGACTGGGCTTTGCTTGGCTTTGTTTGTTTGTTTTGTTAAGAAATATCAGCATTGGTACAGAATAACACATACTTGGAGGGAAATCTGTTCCAGGAATTCCAGTTGCGTACATGCCAGTGTGGAGGTCAGTACTGAGCCTGAAAATTTGGGTGTACGCAGCTCCGGCTTTTCCAAATGGGTTCACTGAAGAGGGACTTCTTGCCATACAAGCACCAATTTTAAAAGAATGGGAGTTATGTATTAAATGGGAGTATTAAAATATTTTTCTAGATAATTAATGTTTGTGTGTGGAGGAATGTGAAGTTAAAAAACATGGTTGCTGAAATGCAACTGTTTTGGAAATAATGACTTTTGTTCAACGAAATAAAGGAGGTATTTCAATAATGTCAAAGACCTATTTTGGCACTTTCCGTGTATTAGGAGTTGTCTAGAAAAGCTTTTGAAACAAACAAACAAAAAATACACTATTATGTAACAAGTCATATGAAGTTGTATAAATGTAAAGACACTGAAATCAGGGGAACGACTCTGATCAAAACAAAACTATGTATTCAGAGTTTCATTTTGTAAGAATGCTTAATTTAAAATGTGATTCATTCTGGAATGGAAAAGACTTTGAAACCTCGGTATTTCCTAGGAAAATCGGAACTGTGTCTTCCAGTTCCAGTTTTCTTTGCTCTAATGAAATATTTTAGAAAGAGGAGTGTGTGCTAATTTTCTTGTGACAGCAAGACAGCCCTGCTTTCGATAAACAAACGCGAGGCATAAAAAATATTAGAAGAAAAACCCTAACGAATCAGTGATCACATTGAGAAAATGACACAAATTTCAAGAATTTGTACTGGAATTCATAGATGAGGGAAACCAGAGCAATGGGGCATAGAAGTGGTGAGGGAGTTACTATGTGAATTGTATCCATCACATGAGAAGTTCCCACTCACCCTGGACGTAGTATGTAACTCCTTGTGGCCTTTCTCAAATCGTATCTTGAAACATGTGTCTTAGATCAGTGTCTGCACCGGCCAACGCACATTGCCTCCAGCAGCTCAGAGTAGAGGCAGAGAAAATACATATTTGCCACAGAAGACTACAGCTATGTCCTCAGAAGGTTTTTTTTCTCTTTTTCTCCCATCGAGGCTATACTAACCCTAGTAACAGCCAAGTCCAGAAGACACAGAGGTGAGATAACATCGTGTGAGCAGCCTTTCTCCTCTGCCGCTCTTTTCTGTCTCAAGGAGAGAAGTGGCATCTTCTCCGTGCTCCTTTTCCCCGATTTCCCAAAATTTTCCTTACCCACAACAATGCATCTGGGATCAGCCTTTGCAGTCTCCTGCCACATGATCTTTCTTTTCAGCCGAGATTTCTTGCAAAGTGCCAAAACGCAGTAAGAAAAATCATTTTTAAGACCCACACTGATGAGGGAAGGTTGCAGTGAAGAGAGCTCAGGAACACCTGTGAGGTTGTCCTCTCCATCCCCTCACCTGGGGGAACAAAAGCTCAGCATCCCGCATTACCATAGCACCAATAGCCGCAAATAAATGGCCCTCGTAAGAAAAGAACAGATGTCACAAAGATTGTTCCAGGGTCTATAGCAGACCACAGCCAAAGCAGAAGAGTCTAAATGCGCTGGGCTGGGATGGCAAGGGAAGTCACAACTGGGTTCCATCTAGGGGGAATTATTCTTACACTCAATTCATCAATGTATGGGCAAGCAATTCCACGGGCAAGGCTGACTTGATTAAACAGAGCCGTAATGACAGTGAGTGTAGGGAAGCATCCAGCCAAGTATGCAAACTAGCCTTCTTAGCCTAGAATAAAAGCTTCCTAACCAATAATTTCATGCTTTTATCTATACGATCATTAATACAGATACCAAACAATGCCAGCTCGACGTGGTGTCAAAGGCTCTGACAACCTCTAATTGATAATAAATAATTCAATTTCTACCCCAATCCAAAACTGCTGAATCTTGGGACATGTTCCAAATAAATGATTAAAAAGAACTTTGAATGTAATTATATCTAACACAATTGGGGATATTGCCCAGATGAAATTTACAGCAACTATTCAGAGCTACAAAATTTCAATGACACTGGCAACTCTTTATGCCTATCAGAAAATGAAATGTTCTTTACCCGGGCGATGGCGTAGACTGCATGTTTTATCTGACAGCTGTAGGCCAGCAACTCACCCAGGCCAGCCACGCTTCCCAAAAACACCCAACAGAATTGGGAGCATGGTTTTACAACAAACAGATTTTGTTGTTGTTGTTGTTCTGTACGTGTAGAACTTGGTCTTTTTTTTTTTTTTTTTTTTTTTCCCTGCTGCAGCTGATTCTTCTCCTCCCAAGCTGCTTACGTTACACTTAATGAAAGTTTATTTAGAAATTATCAGCCACAGTTCCTGGAATGAAACTAAGGCAACACATTTCAGCAAGAAAAGTGCCTCTCAGCACAAACCTGAAGGGATGAATGCAGCATCTGAGGCACAACAATTGTTCACAGCAACTCCCAAACTCCAAAGCCAGAAGGAACCCTAAACACTTATTAGTGAAGACATAGGATGAGTATTTGCAAGGACATCCTTATTCAAGATTTGATTCCTATTTTTCTCTTAGTAAATCACTTGCTGAAATCTTAGCTTCTGATCTGTAAAACAGGAATGATAGCATTCAGTTTGATTTCCTTGGATACAAATTGTTGTGAATGCCCAATTATTCCTGTGAGAATGGTGTATTTAACTGACCTGAAGAAGTGGTGATGCTTCAGAACCTTTTAGAATTGCAGTTATCTTCATGAGCTCATATGGAAACAGTAGAAATGCAGAGGGCTCACATGCCTTGTTGAACCTGTCCCATTTCTTCATTCAGTCCTTTCTGGAAAATACAGCCTCGGTGCCACTGAAATCCCTACACTCACAAGCAGAGCAGATACAGCATGGGTGTGAAGATGTGCAAACAGACCTGTGTTGTCTACCTAGAACTCCAATCATTTCCTGAACCTACTTGTGTGTATTTCTCAGTCCTTTACATCGTACTATTTGTGAATACAGAAAGTGGCAGAAGGAAACACCATCTCTGCATCCTTCACAACAGGCTGTTCTGGTCTCCTGGTGTTTACCTGACAGAGACAGCAGCCAGCCCGGAGCGAAGAGATCACCTTCAAAGTCTGCAGGATCATGAGAACATCTGACAAAAGAAAATAGCTCCGTAATTTGGTGAACTTCACAGCTGCCATGATCAGGTGAGCCAGGCTTGTTTCTTCAAGAAAAAAGAAACACAAGGGAGGGAGGGTCGTGAGCACTCAGAAATGTGTCTAGTCCTGTGCTGTGTGCCCCGTATCACAGATATGAAACACAGTTTGCTGCTCTCCAGCAGATCTAAAGCTACCCCTGTGCTCTGAACGATTTCAGATATGGGACAGTTAGGCACCTTCATATTAGTATTTATGTAACAGAAAGAGGCATTTATAACAATGATTTTTAACAGCTGGTTATGTTAAACAGGAGACACAGTCCTAGATTTTAAGATCACTTGAACATATTTCATTTGCAGCAAGAATGTAGTCCTATTGAAATCAGTGATTTACTGGCCTCTGTGGCACTAGCTCGCATGCTGAGGTCAGAGCTGGAGCCTTGCTTCATGCTGGATATTCACCTGCCTCGCCTAGAGGAGAAAATGCCCTCACAGGTGAGAAATCCAAATGACTCCCCTTTAGACATTCTCTTATACCAGATACTTTCTCTACCACTAGCTCCTGTAACAAAGAAAACATTATGTAAACCTACACTTCAATCCAGCGGTAACAAGCTAATAAGAATGATGGAATTTTACCAGTTTCCTTTAAAATGGGAAGAAAACTTTAAAACCACTATGAAAACCTAACATTTGAAATGACTGGATTTTTTTTTTTTTCACAACAATATTCACCAACAGTTGTAAGTTGTTACCTAAATTCCATAAAATGATACATATATATTATATAAAAGCTATATAAAAGGGAGAACAGGTAACAGAATTAAATACCAGTAAATATAAGGATGCTTTGAATCTCTATTGTATGAACTATCCTGTGTGAGGTCAATAACATTTTTCTGGAAACCCAGAATAACAAAGTAGTAGAACTTGTCACCAAAACACTGGATTGTTGGAAAACAGCCTGAACGTTGGTTGTGCTGTGTCCCTGTAGCATTTTAACTGCTGGGCCACAGGTACAGAGTGTTTCTTCCAAAGTACCTTATCGTTTATAGTGTAGTTAAGTCATG
Source organism: Nettapus auritus (assembly GCA_011076525.1). Classification (NCBI taxonomy): domain Eukaryota; kingdom Metazoa; phylum Chordata; class Aves; order Anseriformes; family Anatidae; genus Nettapus; species Nettapus auritus. The sequence goes on from CM021779.1 coordinate 7,597,365, forward strand.
GATCAATAGTAAACATTTTCCATACAGTTTTTTATATGAAGTTCAGTAAAGGAGAGTTTGCAGCATTCATTCAACAAGTGCCCATGGCAGGCTCCTTTTTGAAAGATGAGAAGCCAGTGGCAATGACAGAGAAGTCAAGATAATATCCTGATTTCTCACTCCATGTCTAGAGTGAAAGGGCACAAGATGATGTAGAACAGCTGTATGCATCACCTCCAGAAAACGTGGCAACATGCCCCTGCCAGCAGCTCTTCTGCTGAACAGAAGGGGCAGCACAGGGAGACTTGATCTAATCTGTGTTAAAAATAATTTTTCTAATAATAATTAAAAAAAAAAACTCAAAAGCAAACAAGAGGGAAAGCACACCAGAGCTGTATGAAGGGTGAGAAATGGGAAAGAGCAAAGTAGAAACGTGGAAAGATGTCTTAAAAAGATGGCATCACCTCCTTTTATGTCACCAAGTGTTTTGCCTTGTCAGCTGCAAACATCTGTAGGTTCCCCACAGGTGCATAAGATGGGAGGAGGCCAAGTCTGTAGCACCAGCCGTACTCCCAGGGCTAGGTAGCTGGCTCCAGCCTTCCTGTACAGGCACAGGGCGAGTGCTGCTAAGGTGAACCCAGTTTAATAGGTTGCTACTTACAGGCTTAGGCTGATTTACAGGTGTTTGCCCTGAAATATGACCATCCATGTTATCACTGTTAATCCTCTCCCTAACAAGCCTCGTCCTCCTCTGAAATCCTCCCACTTCGATAGCTGGCTATTTTTGGAGGAGAAAACCACATGCATACCAAAAAGCAACAGCTCTAAACCTCCCACGGGAAGGGCAGCCTGGCTATCACACACCGGACAGGTTGTCTGCACAGCGCCGCACCTGACCCTGGGCTGCCTCTTACAGGGCAGGCATCAGCCGTCTGCATGTGACAGTAATAACAGCGGTGTCACAGGGAGAGCACACACAGACCTCGCGTCCTCCTTTGCAGCCTGGTAGGAAGCCTCCTGTCTGCAACGCAAGGCCTACGAAGCACAGCTGAGTGGCTCCTGTTGTGTCCTGGGGAACAATATTTTCCATCTTTGTCAGCTGAAGACTTCTCTTCTGCTTGCTCTCTCATGTCCATGACCCTATTTCCACCACTGAGTTTCCATCCAGCTTGCAACCCAGCTTGGATCCCAGCTTGAGATCCAGCCAGATGGAGAGAAGTGCAGCGTCCAGTGGCCAGAGCACAGTGAGGCTCTGTTCCTGGTGCATCAGCTTCTATTCCCTGCACATACTGCTCCAGTACCGTGGTAATGATTTGCAGGCAAACAGGAGGACAATGTCCACAGTCTGCGTAATCCAAAAAAAAAAAAAAAAAAATCGAGCGATTGAAAGTAAATTTACAAAAGCAGATAACCTTTTTTGCCTTAAGAAATACATCATATAGGTCCTGACTGCACTGCATTCATCTGTCTCTTAGCTTAGAGTCTGCTGTGTATGGCGTCTAGAAATCATCTACCCCTCCCAGCAAAATACAACTCCTAGGAGCCCAAATCCCCACCAAGTCTCACATGCAAAGCATAAGTCTCAGTATTCTGGCTGCTGCACTGCTCCATACCCACAGAACTTCCATTTTAGCCATTTTGAAGCACGACCTCCCTCTCTTTCTCCCTTGCTTTGGGATTTTCACGTGGCAGGTATGATGGGTTGGCAGGTCACGGTGAGCTCCATAGCTCTGCCAGGATCCTGGGCACTCTGTGGGTGTCTTATCAGTGAACCACACCCAGGAAAAGTGCTGCTAGAAGGCACCAGCCCAGTGCTGGGGGCCTTTTCCCATCACACGGATCAACACATCCACCTGGTGGGAGGCAAACACAACCTATCGCAGAGCCCACATGAAGAGTCTGGGCATCAGGATCTCAGCCAGCTCAGCGTATTCCATAACGCAGAGAATCAGATGCATAAGCACAAGCCTCCCATCATTTAACCCTGAAATAGTCCAGGAAGGTCCTAGAAATGCTGGTAGACTTTCCAGGCAGCCAAGCACAAAACAGTCATGAAGCCAAACTACACAGCTTAGAGATAAAACTGGAAAAAAGTCAACAGGGATTGTGAGTCTCATATCCAAAACAGCAAAGAAAATTCTTCTCCGTACCGCTAAAAATAAGTCACATTGGAGCTCAGGACACTGCAGGCACAATCCTGTCCAGGATTTCCCACTTCTTTTCAGCACTACAGAGCCAATCCCTCCAGTAAAAGCTGACAGCAACTCTAAGTGCTGATGGTGCAGGGATCCCATTCCCTGCAGCACGGAGCACAAGGGACTCCTCGTATGCTTCAGATTTCATCTTCACCTTTCCTATTCCTGGCCTTAAGAGAACAACAATATTTGGGAGTATCTGGGTGTGTGCCAACACACCACAGTCTGCCCTTCAGTTTCTGTGGATGCTACCGCTCCCCCAAAGTTTTCCCTGGGACAGACAGCAGCATTTTTGTATTTTTACCCTGTTCAGTTTTCCCAGGGGCTTCCTCCTTCTGTCCTCTCCTGGCTTTTTCTGATACATCTTGCTTCTGTTGTTCCCTTGCTATGTGTGCAGTTCTCTGTCTATTCTTGCTCCTTTTTGCTCCAGCTCTGTACAGCAGTTACTTGTTAGTTACTTAAAATCCCAATAATTTAGGTCAAAAAGCCTGATGAATCTGATGTGGCTTGTTTCACATAAAAAGAGTGAAATTGAAAACCACCTTATTCTTCTCGACTGAAATGCTGCATCCCTATTAATTCAGGTGTATAAATAACACTGTAATGCTGCATCAAGGGCTCTGCTGTGTGATTAAACCTGCTTCTCTGACCTGTAATTAGAAACTTTGCCTCTGAAAGGCAGTTTGCAGAGAAAAAAAGGAGAAAAGAAGGAACCAGCTCTCAGACCCAACAATTTTGTACTTAATAAATTATTCAGAGTTTTTGAAAGTTGAGCTGGACTTCCATCTGCTAGCAGTAAAGACCCAAATGGAAGAAGAATTGAAGGATTCTCACTGCAGAACACAACATTACAGGGCATGGGGCTGGAAATAAGAAGCCAGCTGAGAAGTTCTCGGTGTCCTCTTTCCGCCCCTGTTCAGCTGCTGCTTTTGCACCCCTGGACATCTGACAGGTCCTGGAGTAACACAGAGTGGCCGCCCACCAGAGTCCCACTGAATTAGTCATATTTTTGGGATATAACATCAGAATAAAACTCCCAAATTCAGTGAATGCTTTGTTAGTGTCAGAAGAAGCAGACAATAAACACACAAAAGATGGTGATGGTCATGAGTAGAAAAACAACATAGAGACCAGATTGCATGGTCATACACAAGAAATACATAAAACATTTTCAAGACAAGTAATCTAAAGATGAATTCATTAATGATTACACTGATCTTTTGCCCCAGGGCTGCTCAGGCAGTACAGACTTGGAGTAGTAATGATGGTAGTCACTGTTAGTTGCAGTCCCAAGGGTACAGCTGATGTAAGGCAAATTTCTCCCTTGGAAGTGGGGAGATGGCACCATCTTTTTGTCCCATAGTCTTAGTAAGAAAAACTGTCATTCATTAGCTAATTATAGATTAATTTTAACAACAGCAGACTGAACAAGATATTCCAATTGCTAAAAAGGACATCACCAATCTCTCCTCTTTCCATAAACAGGGGATAGGACAAGCTTTTGACCACCAGGTAACACGAGAACTGACCCCAGGACGAGCGGTCTCTCGCCTTGGGTATTTGGCAGCTGTTTCCAGAGTGCTGCTTGATTTCAGATCAGAGATTTTGTGATGAATTCCTCTGCTGGTTACACCTATAATCTTTGTGTTGAGGGTGTGACTAACATCCCGGTTTCATTCCTCTTTGTTTTCAGGCTGAAGTTTGCAAGGCCTCACACTGGGAGAATGTAGAGTCTGATAGTTTTGTGTATAATTATCTTTCTCTAGGAACCTCTTAAGGTTGATCTGGAGTTTCAGGGAAGCCTTATAAATGGAGATATTAGGTTTAATTTACATAGCATTTACATATCAAGGATCCTTTGGTCAAAATACCAGACAACATCAATTTCTGTATTATTCTGGATTACTTTCTGTCGTCTCCTGTGGTTTAGACATGCACAGTTTTAACACGGCACACGTTAAATCTACCAAAATATTACATTGTCACCGGTGGAAATGTCTTCAACCCAGGTTGCCCAAGTTTGTAAATGTATGAGGTGCGGAGCCATGGAGATCATGCCCCTGGTATGAGGGTGCTGGCCTGCATGAAACAAAGGAGCCCTTCAAATTCAATAACAACAACAAGAACTTTAAGTAATCTTTTGTGTTTGTAATATGTTAGAGTCCAAGTTTATCGCGGAGCTGCCAGAATATAAATCTGATATAAAGTACTTTGGATTAGATAGTGCAGCAGAAAGAGCTTTACTGGGATATTGTGACAAGTTTTATGAACTTCTTAAAGAAAAAGAACTTGAAAATACCAGCAGAGTGGTTAAGTTATTGCTTTGTGAGCTTGAACATCCAGAACTAAGAAGGAAAGAAGGAAGCTAAGAACTGCACAGAACAGAGCAGTACTTGAAACACATTAAGGCCCGTTTGTTTTTCAATCAGCACTTTAAGTCAGTACGTAAACCTGCATCCTGTGAACCCGGCACACTCTACCTTCCTCAAGTGCAGCCTTGGGTTATCCTCTTCCCCATTTTTACAAATCCTCAGAATGAGTCCAGTATCACTTCACTACTCTTTCCTCCAAGGGCCTCCCTCATCTCCTAACACTGGTATGAGGCATAAGCCACGCTCCCCCAGCTCACAAACTACTCATGTGCCACTTTCCAAATCCCTCTCTCAGCCTCCTACTCTAATGCCCTGGGCATGCGTGTGCTCACAGGCAGGCTGCACACAGGTTGCTGTGATGCCAACATTCTCCCTCTCAGGAATCCTCTTCCCACTATCCTCTTTGGGAATTCCTCATTCTCTCCTACAATAGCAACTCAGTGTCCCATCTACCTCCTTTTGCTGAGTAAAAGGGTCCTCTAAACATCACTCAGACTGTGCAGACCTACATTGCTGCTGCAGCAGGGTACCTGCAACTCCCTCACACTAGGATAGTTGTATGTCCATCATTCCTTTTCCTCCTAATTCTGGATCTTTGTTTTCCCCCAATTCTGTCAGGATTCCAGGTGCTACACTGAAAAATTACCTTAAAAAATAAAAGAAAAATTGTCCTGTATTTATTATATTCCAGTGACTCTGAAGACCATCACCTCTGTCCCTCAGTACAAATATTTTTCTAGCTTCCAGGAGGCAAAGAGGGTTCTGAAAATTGAGCTGGATTTCTATGCATCAGCTGAATCAGAAGGTGCCACTTCCTCATAGCAGCTTTGCAAATGTGATTGAAGCCTGAAGCACAATGCTGTGCTCCATGGGACATATCTGACCCACACACTGCCTTTTCAACTCCCTGCATTTTCTAAATCATGTACATTATGAGTGAATAGGAAGAAAATGTGTAAACAGGAACAGAAAAGGTCACTGTGAGTTCATTAATTCTGATCACTTAATAAGCTGTAAATTGAAGTGCATGAATTCCATTCTCTAAACACCAAGATAAATTTGAAGAATCTCTATTGACTTAATTTACCCTGATATGCATTAGAATAGTTTCTGGTGCATTCAGAATCAAAATAATTATTACAGCAACATTCAAGACCAGAAGGCATCTAGTTCCCATTTAATAACTAAATGAAGGACAGACTTAAAAAAGCATCGAGCCTACCACATTTAAAATAATAACAATAATAATAATAAAGAATTATATTTTAAAGGCAGTGCAGAGGCATGGCCTTTGGGCCCAGCCACGCTTGGGCTGCAGGCCTGGCCTGAAGAAGCAGGGTGATACTTTGCACCTAATCAATAACACCATGCTGTGCAGAGAAGTATGGCTACTGCCATCCAGATCTGTTTCAAAAAGAAGAAAAAGATGAACTGTGTACAAGGAGACAGGACTATTTGGATAACTAAATGCCAGACAAGTATTCAGAGCGCTACTGATACATTTCAGAGCTCCTTTGCTTAGAGGTCCCCTTGTAGGGAATCAGATGGAGATTTTCCTACTCAAAGACAAGGACTGCTTTGGAATTCTTTACTTTTTGGTTAGGATGCTGTCCATAAAATCTTACAATACTTTTCTTGGAATACAAAACATTTGTCCCCTTTCAGGGACCAAAATGAATCCCTAACTGTTTCATCAGTACTAAGTTTCAGAAACAATAGAAGAGGAAATCATGATGGAAGAAGGAACCTGAGGAGTTCTGAAGAAAAACAAATCACTGAAGCTGCTCAGTCACAATACCACGAAGTTGTCTGGGTATTCTGCAACAAAGTAGCTCTGAAGTGATGCCCTTAAAACATGCAGCCATGACTCTAACAGGATCAAGCGAAACGTCTAGAGGGCTCCTCCTGCCGGCTGTTTTCTTAGTAGTCCAAGCCCTTGGCGACAGACCTGATTTTCGGTTTGTCTTTAAGAAGCTGGAAATCAAGGGAGGCAAAACTAAAGCAACGCCTCTCTTATTTGTCGTAGCAATAAACCGGCGTGATCCCACCGTGCCTCTTGTACTGCTGCCCACTTGCCCTGACTTTTCAGGCAGAGATGCTGTGCCTGATGTCAGCATGGGGAGCAGGGCAGTGTGGCAGCTGCAGAGAGCTCGGGCTGCACGAGGAGCAAAGACGAGCCTGGCTGCCTGTGACAGCAGGGCAGGCAGGGACAGGGACCTCAGTGAGCACAGGCACAGTGCCACAGTGCCCGAGCAGGAAGAACGGAGCAGGCCTGCTCACGGTAACCAAGCTTAGCCGGGAGCCCAGTGCCCATCAAACACTCCTGGAGGTCTGAGGCCAATCCAGAAAGTCAAGTCAGGGGCAGCAAAGGCCACACACAGCCACACCTACAGCCTACCCCAGACAAGGACAGCTCTGTGCTGCAGTTCCCAGGGAAGCAGGGAGGCCCCAGCAGGCTTCTCACGGCGCTCGGGTCCCAGGCTACACCCCACCGTATCGGGGGTCCTCCAACACGGGCAGCCAGACCTGTAGGACAGGGGGAAGAGGTTGCAGAGTTAGCTGGCACACGCAGAGCCCTGACAGCATGCTGCCCAGCACAGTCAGTGAAGAACACAAAAATTATTTCAAGTGCTGACAAAAGAACCTGGGTACAAACGTACCATAAGCGTTGGCAGTGTGAGAGGCTGGCAATCTACACTTCGGATGTGTCAGGGTCTGTTCAGGACTGACATTTGTAGGGCACTGTATGTGTGGTTTTGTTTTGCTAGTCTGCTGGGAAATACTTATTTCAGAGCCAGAATAATTTTAAAATCACCACTGGGGTGTAATGACAAAGTCCGTCCAAGTTTTTCACCCATAACTGAAAAAAACAAATGTAAACTAATCCTGGCTTCCCATTAAAAACCCACCCACACCAAATACTCTGACATTTTGAATGTTCAATTTTTTTTGGCCAAACTATGCCCCAAAAGGAGAAAGCAGATGAGACACACCAGCATCCGTTTTCCTTCCTCCTCACCAGTGACATGTGCTGTAACCCTGCATTGGTCAGATCTCACAGGTACGTGCACCGGTCCAAACTCCCAACCCTGCCTGCATGAGGAGGCAAAACATCCTGAGGCTACAAAGCTCAAGTGGCAGGTGAGAACTATCTTCAAAAAAATGAGCATGTCAAGACAACAGGGGGAAGAATAACCCTTTGGAGAAGGTTGACTGTGATTATCTTATTGAGTTACAACAGGAAAAATCAAAGGCAGACACAGAGGGGAAGGGAAACAATGTGAGGTGAGTATCCCAGTAGTGTTCCCAGCTGGACTGACACTGATACACTGCTCAGATAAAGCTAGTCAGCCCTGCAAAAACTCTGTGGCTAAAGCAGAGAGCCATAGTCTACTGGAAAAGGAACATTTTTTATCAATATTGATAAAAAGCATCTATAGAATATGAGAGCTATTTTGGAAAAAAAGTCACATACACAACAAGGACCTGTAATTCTGCTAAGGAGGCCAGGGATGTATTTTGTCTCTTTCTGTATAGAGTACGGAATGTATACAGGACTGTTAATAAACGTGATTCCTCTGCCAAACAATTGTATTTCTGTACTTTATATTTCCAGTGTGAAAACTCTAATGAAACATTTTAAACCAAAGCCGTTTCCTTGGAGCTGCCTCTGACCTTCTTTTCCTCCTCTCTCCGCCAAATCTCCCTGCTAGGCTGAATTCAGACCTAATGTCTGCTCCTCCCACCAGGCTTTTGGATATGTGACAATATCCTAGTCACTGGGAGCTGTGCCTGCTGGTGTCCATTGTCTTGTGTCCAGTTCGGGAGAGTGCTGTTAAGGAAAAGCCCAGAATGAAATTTATGAAGAGTACAATGATTTACAGGAATGGCCAACTATGTAGCTAGTTTCTGCACGCATCTAAGAGCAGCTTGTGAGTTTTTGGCAATTAGTTCACAAGGTTGCAGCATGGGAATGGTTTAAGGCTGATGAACAGGCTTTTGAAAGTTTAAAACAATCTGAAACACCAATCCCAAAACGCTACAGTCCTGTGGAGCAGCTAGAGCTGTGGTAGGATACTGGGGGGAAGGGTGTGTGTGTGTGTGGCGTCGCCTAAAACCCGCCACACGGAGCCTGTTCCATTCCCTGGCAGAGCCCTGACAGAACAAAAAGGGGATCTGCACTGACAAGAGGAGCTGCTGGCTGCACGCTGTGGAATGCGTCGGTTCAGCCGTGGGCACGGTGTGGATGTGCCTCCTGATTACAGCCACTGCTGCCTACAACTACAGCATGTTACTGAGGCCCCAGAACAAGGAGAGGAGATAATGTAGCCTCCAAGAAGGCCAGTACCCATAACTGCTGCCCGGGGTGGGACAGGAGTGGGCTGTGGAACAGGGAACTGAGACCCTCAGCCAGGCACAGCAAAGTGCTGCTGCTGCGAGGCCCAGGGGTGCTCACAGCACGGTGGGGTGTTAGCCAAAGGAAAGTGATGTGCCTTCTTCAGGGTAAGTTATATTCTGTGGGGACATCATATGTCCGTACCCCACAGCGTTACCTTGTCCTGTGTTCTGTGATGGCACACAGACAGCCTGCCCTGTACAGTTCAGGCACAGAAACAAACACAGACCTTCGTACCAAGTCAAACTGCTTTCACTACAAACGTTTTGGTAATCACACTGCAAATAGGATGCAAAAACCTTTGCAGATATTTATCCCACATTAAATCAGTACCTTACTTAAAAAACGTTTTCATTCCAAGGCCAGCTACCTGACAGGAATTCACAACTAGCCCTGAGCTACAAACTCTGAACTTTCCTTCTTCTGCCCCCTCTCCCCCCTTCCACCAGAGCTCTGCAATTTGCCAGCCTCCTTTATGTCTCAGTTAGGCCCTCACAATGCGAGGCAGGCAGACCCATGTGCCCACAAACAGAAGAGCTCCTCCAGCTCACAATAACTCAGCAGGTTTCTGTGATTTTCAGAGGCTGCGTTACTGTGTGCCCATGTCTGCTGTCAAATTACTGCCTGGACACAGGCTCCATGGCTAACCTCAGCCTTACCCCAAACACAAAACCGTCCCCAAGCCCTCAGAAACATTCATCTTCTCTTTCAGCTCTTCTTACGAAGCAATGTAAACCTGGCTGATGTTTCTAGGAAATAAAGAGCACGCTTACCCCTCCGAAGACTCATTACGGTTTTATGTCCTCTTTCTGCAGCCTACTGAGAGTGGCCGTGCTCCGTATCATGAAGTTAAAACACATCAAAACAGATTTGAAGGGTGGACAGTCCTTGCGGGGTTTCTAAAGGAAAACGGAGATAAAAGCCATAAAAAACAATCCTTCACACAGGGCAGATGTTGAAAAATAAAATCTAAACTTAAGTTCATTTTTCTCTGTAGCGCAAGTCCCATGACTCTTCTAACTCTTAGCTGCTTGCCATGGCCCTGGCTGTAGCCTTACAGCAGTGAGGAAAAACCCAGAGCACAGCTACTGCAGCTTCAGCCTCCTTCCCCTAACACCGCCACCCTGCCCAACCCCACAATCACAGAGAGCTGCGCCTAGAGCTCCTGCAAGGGCAACAGTTATTGCCGTGTCCTGCCTTGTTTTAGATACCTGTATGTAGAAAAGATGGCAGAGATTGCACATACACCATGACTGAGGCAGGATTTCCTCAAGTCCAAGGTGCCGCTGCTGTAATTGCCATTGACTGTTTTGACCTTCTCCTCGAGGTGTCTCCACTTCCCATCATGATGGCACAGCAAAACAAGTCCCACGGTGGTCTGCAGAGCAGCAAAAGGAGCAAATGGCAAGACAGAACTGACATTGTTTGTACTGCATAACTCTATTTAGAGTTAACTCTAACTCAACAACTTGGAGAAAATAGCATTGTTGCGTAAGAAAGTAGACAAAAGCAGTTATTTGACAGACTGTGCCACTTAATAGCAACACTTTGCATATATAAAGCACTCTGCACTCTGAATCCTCAAAATGCCTTAGGGAAAAAAAAAAAAAAAAAAAAAAAAAAAAAAAAAAGAACATACTACTGTTCTTCAGTGTTTTACAGGAATAGTGATGCATGAGGCATTCATAGGACTTGGCAAAGTCAAAACTGATCATCAGAAAGAATAGAATCCGGGCTTTTTAGTCCCTATTACTCACTGGCGTGCATTATTTTCAGGCAGCTCTTGGTTTTAGTCATTTTACTGCAGGTTGGTTAAGAAGGAGCACCAAAGCAGGGAGAAATATGTGTTCTACATCTTAAAACAAGATTTTCCTAGTGGAACAGCAATAAGGATACCCCGCAGCCTTAGGTTTTCTCTGCAGCCATAAAGCCTGCATCCTCTTGACTGTGCTGGCAGCCAGGATAACCCCCAATCCATATTCTATGCCTAGCGCATGCTGCGGGAGGCAAAGCTAACAAAGGCTATGACAGAACTCCATCAGGGAAGTCCTTTTGGGCCCCATTTCCATCAGCTCATAAAAGGAACAGCCTGGACCCACATGCTGGGCTCTGCTGAGGCTGCTCCAGGCTGCAGATCTTCATTTGCAAAAGAAATGACCCATTCATTTCTCTCTGACCTCTGCAGACACTTCAGACTGCTGACCTCATCTGCTGACGGCCCCCACCACTGCTGCGAGCTTCCTCAAACAGGTGCTCCCGGAATAAAACCTCAGCCTTCCTGGGCAGGCTGAACTCATACAGCTTCAAGAATCCTGCACCAGGGCTCCAGAGGGGCTGTTCATGCACAGGCTGGGAACCAAGAGCCCTTAAAGCATTTATTTCCTATCCAGAAAAGCAAGTGCCCCGTGGAAAGGAGAGACAAATGAGAGGATGCAATTTTAACCGAGTAAACTGAAGTTAAAAAACCATACACCTGCGTGTGGGCTCCCGTGCACTGGACAACACAGCAAATCTCTTCTCTGCAGCTGCACCTCGTACTGGTGTGTGGTTCCACAGGCAGCTCCTGTGGCTTCTGCAGAGGACTGAGTAGCTCATGACAGGGGTATTCCTGCCTATGCAGCAGATTTCCAGGCTCGATTTTGTGTTGCGTTGAAGGCTGAATGGTGACAGTGATACCTCAGCAGGGGAATCCACATGCATGTATTGCATTCCAAGAAAAAGACCCACCTCTTCAGACTGCTCATCACCCACATTTATGTTTCCACTCACGGCTTTAAAACCAAGAGCATCACAATCCATACTGACTTCTGTTCTCCCATTCCGGAGGGAAGATGATACCACTTCACAGCTGGGAACAGGGTAAGCGGGCACATACATGGTCTTGTCAAAGGCCACAAAGGCATTCTGTGGCTGAACTGGGAACTCAGGGTTGTTTTTGAGTCCAACCACAGAGCCCTGTTCACTACATTAATCTGTATACAACAACATTTCTTTTACTTTGCAGAGAGCGTGAAGCTTTCGGGTATGTGTGGGAGAAGGCTGAGGTACTCGGGTGGAGTCCCAGATGTACACAGCACAGACTCACTTTTTCAGTAACAGTGGTACAGTAATGAAGCAAACTAGCTCAGCTCTTCCATTGGCCTCCAAAAACACCCAATTATGGGAATGAACAGAGCCACCTTCAATAAGTAAGCTGGTTTGGGAGCTGATCTGTTTGTTCCTTTTGCCATATACGCAGGGGCTCTGCTACTGGCAGCAGAGGCCTGTGAATCAGGGCCCCAAGTCTGATGCGAGAGAAATTGGGTGTCTCAAGCTGCTTTCCCCAGCAGAGAACAACCCTATTAGTTTGAGAAAGTCCCCTGCCTGCTTTCTCTCTGAGTAATTAAGAGAGAAATCCTCCTCTCAGTGACCCCAATGCTCTCAGCCGAGGCTGATTTACACATGAAAGGCACCCTCTGAGGGGCTTTCTCCTTTTCACATTCACAACCAGGCAGGACCTATAAATAAAACCTTGCTGAAAACAGGAGCTGAGAAAGGTCTGTATATGTGCGTAAACGTGTATCAGAGAGAGGGACTGGATGTGTGCACTTGAGAATGCGTGTGTTTGCATGCATATGTGAAGAGTGGGCGAGAAAAACGTGCACTCGCACCCCAGCCCACATGCAGACAAGTGCACTTGGAAGAGCATCAGCACGGATGTGTGTGCACAGGTAGCTGGAGCACTTACGGGGCTGGGGGGGACGTACGGGCTGGTTTCCAGCTAGCACAGCTCCAGAGGACTTTAATCTGAGCCAGCTGAGTCACTCCAGAGTTATACATGAAAAAAACGAGAGCAGATTTAGACCCAGCTGTGCTTGAGGGTATGCCTGTGATGCATTTTCCCTCTATAGAGCAGCAGAGTACTTGCAGAAATGGTATTTCCACATTGCTTTGGATATAGCATGGAAAGTAACAGAGACTCGAGCCTTGTGGAATGTGCCTCTGTTTCTTTAACTAAACGTGAGATTTTTGAAAGGCTGCATCTTCTCAGCAGCCCGGAATACAGAGAATAGTGTTATATTCTCCAGAGCTGTCAGTACTAGAAAGTTAAAAAGTTTGTTTTTTTACAGTTTGTTGGTACACAGCCCCCTGAAATACTGAAAAATAAACAGTGGGACTGCAGCCAGGAAAAAGGTCATGAAATCAAAGACTGTCACTGCCTTTACACGAATAAAGAGTATAAATACCAAAATGCCTAGATTTGAATCCATACTCTCTCTCCCCGCTGTCCTGTTCACCCCAGTGTCCACATAGCCAGGATATTTCCCTTTCCATGACGCCTAAGAAGGACCCTACAGTTTCCAGGAAGCTGGCGGGTAGTGTGACCCCTCCTAATACAAAACAGGTGACACACATCTCCCAGCCAAGCCAGAGCAGACTGCAGGGTTTCATAAAGCAGGTATTGCACCACGAGTCTTTGCCGCAGTAAGAGGTAGGCTTTTTAAGAAGTGGCTACAATGTGATAATTTGAGAAATGCAAACTATTTTATTCTGTTACTCCTTAACAGATGAACCATTTGCTTATTGAAAATGTGTCTGTCTTCTGTGCTAAGGCCAGCAGCTGGGCTGTGCTCACAGGGCACCTAGGCTAGCACCACTGGAGCTGCACCCACTGCCTGGTGGGAGACCCAGATCAGTGTGTGAGAAGGAAGCCTGTGTCTGTGCGCTGCGCTGATCTCGTAATTACCACTTGCAGCCCTTGGATCTCTCCCCTACCCAATTGTTATGCAAAAATTTAGCAGAAGCAGGCAGAAAAAAAAAATGCACAAAGCAGGAGACAGGAGTGCAAAACCTCCCAGAAGCGCACAAAGCGCAAAACGTCTCTTCTGGCAGTTCAAAAAACTCTTCCCCACTACTTGTGCTAGGCAGAAGTGCGTGAGCAGGGCTGCAGAGCTCCCCTCCTACCGAGCTCGCAGCGAAAGCCCTCCCCCAGTTCCCAGGGTCTTCAAATGAAGATTTGCATAGCACTTCCAGATCATTCCCGAGAGAAGGGACAATAGCTCTCTCAACGCCCTCTTCCCCCCCTCCCTCCTTCACTTACAAAGCTGATAAAGCCCTGGTGAAAAGGGGAACAAAGGATTTACAGATGGCAGAATATTGATTTCCGCAGTTCCAGGACTACAGGGGGAAGATGAAGAACCCCCCAGAAACTCTGTGAAGTTTGAGACACGGGCACGATCTCCGCAGCACCAACTCTGCATTTGTTACGAGGGTGCCCTGGTCAGTACCTGATGGAGGGCACATTGCTATTCCGGAGGGATGAGCAGGCCCCTGGAAACCTCCAAACACAGAGAGATGAGATTACAGCCTGCAATCCCAGCGAGCACATTTGTTCCCAAACCTGCTAAGCACAGAGGCGCTTCCAGTGAAAGCAGTTTGCCACCAGGCGGGCCAGGCCGGCATTGCTCCACGAGGCTCCAGCCCCTGCTGACGGTACGGAAGGCTTTTATAAATCACAGCTCATGCATTATCCGTGTTCTCTTCTGCCTCCTATCCAGCTTGGCAAATAGGAGAAAAAATAATAATAATAATAAATAATAATAATAATAAAAAGACATTTGAGAATGGGCTTTGATTGTGAAAAAAAAGTGAAACCTATTCCAGAACTCACATTTAGGACTGTTATCTGAAAGCTAACGCTTCCTGCCTCCATAAGCATTTCCATGCTTAGAACAAGCCTCAACTTTCTTGTGTCACAAACTTCTTTTTTCTTTCAGCTTGGCCAATCAACCCCACCTCTGCTGAACACCAGCTCACTGCAACCATTCAGATTTTTGCTGAGCTGGACAGCGATACAATGCAAAGTGCTCAAATCAAACAGATGCTGCATACCCACCAGGAGGTGCTTAGCAGATATCCAAGTCAGGCTGCAGAAGTCCTGGCCTGATCTCCACCTACCCCACCACCACACTGAGAAATACCTTTCTGAAAGTGACTGGCTCCCACTGCTTTGTTTATCTGTTTATTTTAAATAAAATACGTAGCATTTCTGCACTCAGAAGGCTCCCAGTATTGGATTTAGGATCACATTTTTAAAGGTGACCAGCTAGTTGCTAAATCGAGTGATACAGCTCTGTTTTGGAAAAAAAAAAACTCAGTCTGTTCTGTAAGGCACTAGTGCCCACCAGGGAGTGCAAAGGCTGCTTTTCACACCATAGGCCAGTAACCAAAGGCAGCTACTGCGGCAGCAGTAGGGTTGAGTGTTCATTCACCAGTATTTTCCCCATACCTTTGTAAAAATGTATGCTGTCATGATGAACACAACCATCACAGTGATGATAACCATTGCATGTTGTACAGTTAAGCATATTTTATTACATGGTATCAAAACATTCCTCACAATTCTATTCTTAGAATAGCTCGCTTTCTTCAAATAGTTGTCTGGCTTCTGTCAGCTAGAAGAAAATTTTCACATAGAATCTTTTGTGTATTTAAGCAGTCACTCCCAACTTACGCTACTTTTAAAGGAGAGTGAATCAGCCCCATTAGTCTCCTGACATACCTAATACAGAGATTAATTGCAGCTGTTGGGACGATAGAGCCTGAGAAAATCCCATTTAAAATGAGCCCATAATGAAACTGCCAGCATGCTCAGGTTGAGAACAGACCTGAGCCCTGTTTGCAGGGCTCTCCACGAGCCCCCTGGAGTTTCATGAGTGGAAGCAGCACTCCCAAGGAACTGCTTGTAACCTGGGGCAGCTGTGCTAAGAATTGCCAGTACTAAATAAACTCTGTGAGAGCATTCTCTTCCCTGAAGAGCGCTTTCAAGACTGTCAGAGGAGTCAAGGTGTTGGGGGGAATTAGGGAGACGCACACCTTGGCTGCTCTTGCCTCATGCTGTCTTTTGAAGCTATTGCAGCAGCATGGCTCAAATTCTTTATTAGAGTCCCACTGCATGTCTATTTCCTCACCATAGGCAGCACTTTGCTGCTTATTTTACTGAGGCTTTTTTATTTTCTCTCCTTTTCTCTCAAAGTCCACACCAACAGCTTTGAAAACATTAATGTCTGTTGCTTGCTCACAGTTGTTTTTGCCACAAACAGAAGTATTTTTGTTTACATAGCTTTTGCTGCAGAACAACATTTAATATTCGTGCCTGGTTTCAGCAGGTCAGGCTGGAGACTTCCTGCAGCTGTTTTTCTCCTTACTTTATACCCTTCACAGCCCTTATCTCCCTTGCTTCTGCTAGCGCGAGGCTACCAGCCTACTTTCTTTCGGGTCTCCTTATTCCCTCAGCTAAAGCCTACCACCCTCCCAGTTCCGTTAAGCGCTACCCCCGAGCCTCAACCACCCCCCAGCGCCAAGATGGCGCCGCCCCCTTCCCTCAACCACACCGCGCGATCATGTGACGCGCCCCCCCCCCCCCCCCCCCCCCCCACCGCCCCCGTCCCCCCCCCCCCCCCCCCCAATCCCCGTGCCACGCATGCGCAGCAGCCCGCCCGCAGCCCGCCGCAGCTCAAGGTCAGGCAGGCGGCGGAAGCGCAGCGCCCGGCCCGGGACCCGCTTCCGGTTCCGGCCGGCGGAGGAAGATGGCGGCGCTGGGGAAGGGCTCGCGGCTGCTGCGCGCCGCCCTCAGCTCGGGGCCGGGGCGCGGCCTGGCGGCGGCGGCGTCCCACGACGCCGGGGGAGGTAACGGGGGGGGAACGGGGCGGTAACAGGGGCGGCGGGGTGCTGCCCTTGGGAGGGGGTCGCGGTGTCCCCGGGCCTGAGCCGTGCGGTGCCCGCAGCCCGGATGTGGAGGACGCTGACCTTCGTCGTGGCCCTTCCCGGCGTGGCCGTGTGCATGCTGAACTGCTACCTGAAGGCGCAGCACGAGGGCGAGCGGCCCGAGTTCGTCCCCTACACGCACCTCCGCATCCGGACCAAGGTACGGGTGCGCGTTTCGCTGCCCCCCTCCTCCTCCTCGTCGTGACCGTGGTGCCGCCCGAGCTGCGCGCAGCCCTTGGTTCCTCAGCTCCTGAGGCACTGTATATGGAGCTATGGTCTTAGCTCGCGGCTGTCTCTGGCACAGCACGCTCCTTGCAGCTCAGGTGCGGGACTTGCTGTACCCACAGGTTTGTCCCCAGCCCCAGATAGTCTCACTAATGCCTCGCTGATAAATGTTAAGTTGTGAAGGTGCTCTGCTTACCTCGGGCTAATGCAGAGCTGCATCCCCAAGTGATCCTGCTGAAAAATGTTAAGTCATGGAGCTGCTCTGCTTACTGATGCAGGCCTGCAGGCTAACAGAGGTGATCCCCAGTTCTCAAAGCAGGGGATCCTCATGTTATGGTACAGTGGATTTATATGTTTAAGTGAGAGCCGTGACCTTGCTATCTAAAGGTTTCCAGCTAATGGAGATTATTTGCTAGCTCTTGCTTTCTCCAGGCTGGTAGCAGTGCCACCGTGCTCGAGTCCACGTTTGCTGTTGAGCCCGCAGTTCCTGTGCTGTAGCACATCCTTCGGTTATCTGTCAGGGCTTTGTTTTCTTTCTTCTTCCAACAGCCCTTCCCCTGGGGCGATGGGAACAAAACTTTATTCCACAACCCTCACGTTAATGCTCTCCCCACCGGTTATGAAGATGAAAACTGAGATGCTGAGCACAGCCAGGACTCTGGCTCTCCCTGTGTTCGGACCAGGCTGCTCTGTGGGAACCATCGCTTAACAAAAACCACATTCCCTCTACAGTCAAGTTGAACGGTGGTGCGTGCTCCACTTGTATTTGTGTAGAGGACCTTTAAAATAAACAATTCCAAACTTGAATTCAGGATCTGACTCTTTTGTTATCCTGTGACTCCTCCTTCCTTATTTTAGTATTGAGGCTTCCCCACAGGACCGTGCAGGAGCAAAGGGTTGGACCAACTGAATGTTAACACCTGCTCCTGTAATGCTGACAACACTCAAGCATCGTAAAGAACATGAGATGGAACAATCAAACATGAAATGGAGTATTATGTTTGGTTTAAATGATCATTGTCATCCCACATTCAACATTAGCCTAGTAACTGTTCATCTGTAGATAAAAATTCAGTATGTACTGAGGCACATCCCACATAGTCAACTGTTGGGATATTCAGGAGTCATGAAGTCAATTCTGTTTTAGCCAGCCCTTCCTGAGACAGAATTCCAGCAAAGATGTTTCACTTGAGCTGTGTGTGCCCTCACAATGTTAATCTGTAGCTCTCAAGTTTTCTGGTGTATCAGCACAGCTGCTGTTCACACCCCTGCTTTTCACAAGCTGCAGGCTTGCTGTACGATGTTCTCATACAGATGCTTCACACCGAAACTATTTTTGCTCCATTCATGTCTGTGTAATGTATACCATTGTCACTCAGAAGCTTCGTAGCTTTGCTAGTTCCAGTTTTCAAGGGGAACCTAGGAGATCTTAATTATCTTCCATAGATACCAGTTCTAAGACCCCGAGTCTGTTCCAATACGATATTAATTTTGAAGTTTTTCTTCTCTAAGTCAACTGTTTTCCAGTTCCCCCTGCAGCTCCTACGTTCTTCTGCACAGTAGGAAAAAGAGAAGCTATGTCGTAGCCGTTAGTACCGTTTTTCCCCACGGGCAGAAGGCAGCAGCTCCTGCGGCACGCTGCTGATGAGGGATGGGTGTCACCTGAGCCAGGTGGGTGACATCCAGCAGCGGGCGCTGCAGGACGCCCTGCCCCATGCTTCAGTGCAGATTTCATCCAGGTAGCTCAGCAGAACGCTGTAGTGAGATGACTTCAGACAAGCTTTTGTATGTTAAAACATAAAGAAGAAGGCACTGATGGGCACAGTTATTTTAGAGTTAGCTGGCAAAATACCACCACATTTATTTCTACGTGAAGATTTTAGAAAAGCAAAGTGGTTGTATGTATTATTCCTTAAAAAAACACCACCACACCAGCACCTATTTGTCAGACCTTAAAATGCTCTTTGTGCTGCTCCTGGATTCATCCCTAAACAACTGAAAGTTAGTTTATTTACACCTGAGTGACCCAGCAGCAAGCGGTAACAGCTTATTTGGTAAGTGCTCCATTCAGCCCCTGTACAGATTGCTCTGCCAGCTGCCTCATGCACCCGTGAACGAACGTGGGTAACCCAGGCTGACTGCTCATGGTTAGGCCATCACTGAAAACAGGAGGCATAAAGTGTGCGTAGCCCCCACGTGCTGTGGTTTTTGGTCTGCATAAGTACCAGGCTGCTCTGTGTTTGCAGTAGTTACTCCGAAGCTGTGGTGCAGACAAGCCAGCAATGGCTTGAGAACTCCAACTTTTTAATTAAAAAAAGCCTCTGAATGATGTCCCTTCTAATAGTGCTCAAGAGCATGATACTCACTTTTTTCTTCACTGTTACTCTAGGACGATTAGGAAGTTCTCTTTTGTCCCCGGTCCAGAATATTTTGTACTCTTTTAGCTGTGTTGGTGCAGAGGGGACAGTATGGCTGATTCCTGCCCCAGTGCTCAGCAGGCTGCTGGGTGAGGAGCGGTGGGTCCTGATCCCTCACTTCTCTTTCGAACGCCCCTCCTCTAGCTGCTGCGAGATCCACAGGAGTAAAGCTCTGCTGCTGAAATATCTCAGGATGGACAAAGTATGAAAGACTTGGAGAGAAGAGGGTAATTCCTAATAACTCCTTCACAACTACACAAGTACCCACCATCAGGAACCTTCTGCTGAGCTTCCTTAACTCCTCCACTGCCATTCAAAGGAAGAGGATTTCAGATTACTGTTTTAGGAAAAACAAACAAGTGCCCACTGCTCACTGTCAGGTTACGCAGAGGAGTGACACACACCACATTCAGATGGGGTATCTGGCAAGTCAGCCGAGCATTTCAACCCATCAAAAGTCACTCCTGCTACATAACAAGTAACTTGCTCACAGTTTCTGTAGTTTACAAGCCAGCTGTTTACTAGGTGTAATGTACACACCTAGTTACATGGTCCAGGGGCAGTTTCACCAGCCGGTGAGGTTCGCCAAGAGGCAGTACAGGCAGCTGGAGCTTTTAATGCCTGTCAAGCTTCAATCAATGTTGCTCTTTCAAAACATGTTTTAACTGCATCGAGCAAAAACCTGTCAGGGACTGTGGCCAAGCTGGTGCTTTGTGGTAGCGTGCAGAAAGCTGGCCAGGTCTGCCCAGTTCTACTGCAGGGATATGTAACACTAAAGGGGAGAGAATTCAAGTTCAGGATTGTTTCAGTACCTCAGAAAAGGCCAAAGAAAGCAGCCTCCGGGTTAAGTGTGTTCTCTTCAGCTTCTGTTGCAGGCCACCTCTGTCCCCCTTAGAGGTCATAACTAGATTCTACCAGACTTTTACCCACTTGAACAAAGCATAAAGGGGTTATATTTATTTTAGCTAAGTAAGTTATTGCAGGTCCAGCAAAAGTGCTTTTCTACCATCTCTGTTGCTGACACAAAACAATGCTTTAGCCCCTAAACATTCGGGATCATAAAAATCAAACTTCTTCCACCAAAATCCAGCACCACAGAGATGAGACAAAGGAAATTAACCTTCTTCATATTCTTTTTAGACACTGTCAAGTGTTATATAAATAAGCAAGAGAAACGAGTCATAAACTAACTACTAGTAAGTTCAACATCCCAATACGCATTCTCCCATCACAGGGTACATTCAATGGGAAGTTAGTTAAACCGTCTGTTCACACTGTTAGATGCTGAACCACCACCAAAATTCATTCGAAAGGAGGCAGAAGTTACCACATGATCCAGTCTTTTTCTGTGGTAGTTTGCTTTTATAAGTGAGAGCATTCCTTGCTTCCTAAGAACACAGGTCTTATCCAGCTGGTGTCCTGTCTTCTGCCTGGTCAGGTTTCAGTGCAAAGGCTCGCATAGGTGACTCCATCCATACAGCTCAAGTCAAGAGGAGTTTTCTGTTTTCGCTTTGCTTGCACCCATGAACTCCAAGCCTTCTATGGGTATGTCCTTCTCCTTGATTGCTTTCTAGGAAGAAGAAAAACAAACAAAAAAAGTTAAATTTGAAATGTTTTTAGTGCTTTATATAGCACTTCATAGTGCTAAATGATGTAACGTTTGGTACAAAACGTGATCTAGATGAAGCAGCCTCAAGACTGTCCGGGATGCCCTCCTAACATCAGAAATGCCCCGACCCGCACTGGAGCTGCCCACCCCAGCACGCAGCCGGCGGTTTGTGTGCCTGGCGAGCGGCGTCAGGCAGAGAAACAAAGGGGGGGGACCGAGGGCTGAGCCACGCGGGAGGAGGGAGCGGGGAAGCGGGGGGAAAAGGGACGGGACGGGACGGGACGGGAAGGGGGACGCCGCGCCCGCACCTGCACGCAGAGCTGGTAGCGCTTGAAGAGCTGCCCGCAGGGGTCCCCGCCGCTCTCGCCCTTGAGGAACTTCTCGGCGAACCAGCGGTTGAAGCACTGGTCGTACTCGCGCTTCAGCTCGGTGCACGCCTCGCCCACACTGTTCATGGCGGCGGCGGCGGCGGCGGCCTCCCCCCCTTCCTCCTCCGCCGGGCCTCCTCCCTCCGCCGGGCCTCCCCCGGCGCTTCCGTCGCAGGGAGCTGACGCGCGGAGCCCCGATGCGGCCGTGCCGGTGGCTCCGGGCCGCGCTCCGCTCCTCGCCGCCGGCCTGCGGGGGGCGGCCGCGGGGCCTCCCGCTTCCCCCTGAGGTGCAGCGCCGGCAGCGGGTAGGTGGTGGCGGCTCGGCGGCCGGGCCGTGGGGCGTAAAGGGAGGGTCGTCGCTCTGCCCTCGTCCCCGCCGGCTCGCCGGAGGAGGTGTGCAGGCGCCGGTTGGTGTCTTGCAGAGCACGGTGAGCGCGGAGGTCCTGCGGCACCTGGAGCACCTGGCGCTGGTGGATTTCCGCGACAGGGAGGGCGTGGAGAGGCTGCAGAAAGCCGTCCGGTTCGCCGATCAGCTCCGCGAAGTAAACACCGATGGCGTGGAGCCGATGGATTCGGTGCTAGAGGACAGGTAACGAGGGCCAGAGCCTGCGTCCCACTGGTAACACGTCCGCCCTTTGTTTGTTTGTATGACTGTCTTTCTGGGAGTCACCCTATGTGTGCATTTCGCCCCTCTTAAATAAAAGTTTTATTGTGCTTTTGTGGGGAAGAAAAGTGGCATTGGCACCTATGATCCGAATGTGTAAGCATAGCAATGATGGACCCTCATTCCTGACTATATCTTACCATAAATAATCCACACACACTGCGCCCCCAACGTCGTTCAGTGGTGGTCTTTATTGCTTCAGAACGTCCTAACGCTTGCCGTCCTGCTTACGCAAGACCAAAAGCCAGCTTTAGAGATACCTGCTTCATACTCACAGAACAGCTTAAAGACAAGCCAGTAACCTTTGTTCTCCAGGTGTCTGTACCTCAGAGAAGATGATGTTACAGAAGGCAACTGCACAAAAGAGCTGCTGAGTAATGCCAGAGAGAAAGTAGAGGAATATTTTGTAGCCCCACCAGGTATTGTCTTGTTTATAAAAACCTCTTAATCTTGCTTGAATTAATTTTGAGTTATTTATATACTGAGTTATTATTTACAGGAACTTAAGACAACTTTCTTACATTCTGTACTCGCTCAGGAAATTTAAACTGCCTGTATGTACTCAGAATAAACTGAAGAGGCACTTTCATGTTAAGTTGTGCTGCCCAGAAGGTGACTTACAGCTGGTCTCACATAACTCTTTGTTTTCTAACAGGTAACATCCCTTTAGCAAAGCTAGAAGAACAGGAGACTTTTCTACAGGGCTCTTAGTGAAAGAACTCAAATGTCACTTCTGATTTTATTGGGAAATTTAAGGTTTGTGCAGTCACAACTGAAATACCCTTGCACTTAGCTTGATCAAAGAAAGAGCAACCGCACTGCTAAACTTTTTACTACATCCTTCTGCTGTAAATTGTCTTGCTACTGAAATTCACTGTCTGTGAAGCTGGAAGACAGCATGAGAGATGACCTTAGTGCTTGTATTTAGCAAAGTGTATTTGATGGTGTTCTTTAAGATTCTGAATGGCGTAACGGCTTCAGAGAAAACATTAAAAGCTGATGATTAAAAAAAAAAACAAAAAACAATTTTTCTTGAACTGGTTTGTCAGTAAAATAAAGAGGTTGGAATTTTGTATCTGGCTATGTATCACCTTTAGCTTAACTTTGGCTGTGATAGAGTCAGAAGTAACAAAGCCTGCTGTGGCAGAGGAGTCCGTAACATTGTTGAGCATCTCTGTCAAGTACAGGCAGAACTCAGATTTTCATTACAGAAGAAAAAGGACTTTGAGGAGATGATTGACTCTGATGTTTTGCTTGCACTGAATACTTCCTTTTTTTGTATCTCTGTGTGCCATGTCTGTATGGGTTACCTTCTAGTTCCCACCTTGTATTTTTATTCTCACAAATTAAATACCTAGATTTGTACAAAATTTGAGAGAGATTTTTAATTTTAGAGCATTAGCTATCTCTGTGTATGAAAAGTACTTTGCAAGATGGTGCTGAAGAGTAATGGATTTAACTATAGGGCTTAGCCTGTTACCCTCAGGTAACAGTCATGTCCCAGTACCTGAAATGCTGTAAGGAAATCTCTTGAGCAGACACCTTGGCCGTCAGCTCCCAGACAGGATGTTTGTCATGGGAAGGTCAGCCATAGGAAGGGGGTTGTTATGAAGAAGCTGCACAGCTCCATGATTAACATGAGCCCCCCTTCACTCTGCCTTAGTGGCTCAGAGGGCAGGAGACCATCACAGGAAAAAGTGCTATGCTGGCCAAATGGGGAGAACCGCTAGACCAAATAAAATACATTGCCATCCTGGCAGAGGGAGCTTCCTTGCTGAATGTCCACCAGTCAGAGGCAAGATAAGACAAAGCTCATTGAGAGAAACTAGAGACCCACTGAAAGAAGTATACTGCATCAAACTAGAACCAAATAGTACAGACCATTCACTTCTAGGCATAAAAAGCACTGTAAAAGCCTGAAAAACAAACTTTTCCTCCTGGGTGGTGTTCCCTTTAAATACAGATTTCAGAATCCAGATTTATGTACTTGTAATGCCATGCGCTAGGAGAGATCATGATATGCTGAGCCACGAAGCGCTAGAAAAGACCTTCGTAATTACTGTAATAGGATACTGCTAATCACCAGTTTGAGTCTGCTCTTAAGGCTCCTGAGAGCGTGCCAGAGGGAAAGAAGGGTCTTCCATGGCTGTGCTGGCACACGCTTCCCCGAGGGCAGAACTCACCTCATGAGAGTGCATGGTCTGAATCCGTTTGCAGAGAAAAGCCAGTACTCCCATTCTGTTTCCCTGTATTTCTGTGTAATAAACACCACCAGCTCCATGCATGTGCTCCTTCAGGTCCTGCCATCTGCCTGATGGATGAAGTCCTGAGCATGACCATTATCAGAGCTATTTCTCCTATGAAATGCATATTCTACATCCCTGCAAACAACAGGTAATATAAATTAGCGATTCACGATACACGTGCATTGTTTCTCAACATCTCAAAAGGCCAGCGAGCATATGAGGAGTATCATAATTTGAAAAACACTGAGAAAAATGCTTGAGAGTTTGAATAGTGGTAGTATTGGGTTCAGCCATTTGTGGCTTGTGCATAATACTGTGTACACAAACTGCTTTGGCAAGCTCCCTCTCAGGCCATTGTGTGTCTGTCATGTATTTCATGGAAAACCCGGGCTGAGTGAAAAGGACCACAGCTGCTTTTGCTGATAAAAGGAATCACAGCCATTGAGTAGGTTCTGTTTTCATTTGCTGCGCTGAAAGGTTGCGTGCTTAGTAAGATTTGAACTGTCTGGAGCTGTTTTTTTTTCATATTTGTCTGGCAGGAAGTGAGAGCAAACACTTGTTCCACTCTTATCATGTCTTTTTGCAGTTACTTCATTATTTGTTTGAGCTTCACATAAAACAATTGTTTTGATACTCGAATTCTTTAAAGGGTGTTGAATTAAAGCTTCTATTTAATCCCACTAATCCAATTCACTGCAAAGCTGTAACGCTGTGCTTAAGTGTCAGGCTTTTCAAGATTCAGACCCTGCAAATCATAAACCTTCACAAATATACAAGCTCAGCCTAAAAGTAATTTATGATGCATACATAAATCACGAGGAAAGACGTCAGTGGGTACCTCACAACAAGCATGTTAGCAGAGAATTCCCAGTTTGAGAACTATCCACATGTTCTATCCATTTTTGGCCTCCTCCTTTGACTATCAGGGAGAATGGGGACAACATTATTTACATAGAAAAAGGGAGAGGAATTTGAGAGTGAACTGCATGGCCGCAGGAGCTGCCAGCCCAAGGTATCATCAAGTAACTATTTAAAAGCAACAATCAAACCAACAATTTGGACAAAGATGATCCCACATTCCCCATGCAGCAGAGGCAAGTCTTAAAACTGCCGGTTCACTGCTGCTCCCCTACCCACACACTCCAGTGAGAGAACAGACTGCCTGATGCTTGTTCCCTGCAGCCTGAACTGCTTTAGAAGTTGCAAACACTCATTTCCTTAATGAAGGGGTTTGTTACAATGACACCACTAATAAGGGAATTACAGCCCTGACTCAGACAGCCACAACCACCAAAGGAGGAACCCTTGCAAAGGCCAGACGAGCTACCTACGGGGCAGTATACGTTAGTACCTTGGCGTCCCATGGCCTGTGTACTGTTGGGGGGGTTGTGCCCCACGGGATGGCATGAACCCCCTCTGGGCCCAGGTGACACCCTGAGGCAGGGGCGAGACGCCCCTCGTGGTGCTGGTTTGAAGCACGAGCAGCTCTGGGGCTGGCTCACATCCTTACAGTGTTCTGCCACGTTGCAATTTATAAACCCAGGCAGGCAAGTAGCTAAAGTTAAGGACCTGTATAGTAAAATTGTGACCTGTAAATTCTGCCTAACTGCATAATATGCACTTGTAAAACAATTCGTGTTTTCTCCATGGTTAGTAGTTAGAGCAAAAAGAAAAATAGCCCGTTCAGTTTTTTTTTTTTTTTAAAAAGGGGGGGTCGGGGCAGATACTGAGCTGCTGTAAATGTCTCTAGTTCACCTGGAGATTGTGGAGATAGCTCAACTTATAATCTGCTAAGGTTTTTTCCATTACTATACAGATCTGTAACATATAATAATGTTATATGTTTTATTAATAATAATTAAATGCCCTAGCATATAGATGCCAGGTTTACAAATAAAATTTCAAGGTGGAGGTTTCTTTAGTTGTATGGAAATACAACAACTGAAGTTGGTTTATTGATAATAATAATTATTTTATGGTTTGGTAGTAACTAGGAGCCCCAGGAAAAAATCTCTATTCGCTGTAGCGATACTGTATTCAACACAGCAAAAAAAAAAAAAAAAAAAAAAAAAAAAAAAAAAGCCTCAACTGAAAAGTGCTGCAATCTAAGCTCCATCTGCAACAGGAGTCTCATGGTATACATTGTCCATTACCCAATTTTCTTTGGCACCTCTTCTGCTCCAGCTATCATCTCCTGTATTTATTTGTTCTGCCTTCCCCTGCAGCTCTATCCTGAGGGAAATTACACTTATACATTCTTGATCAACAAGTAAAGCTCTAATGTTTCTCTTTAAAGCCATGTATCTCAGGCTTTTATGTTTCTCTTTAAAGCCATGTATCTCACCCACACTGACATTTCTTGCTGTCGTCATCACATCTGTTCCTTCAGCTAACCATTTCTTAATAAATGCACAGAAATGTGCCTGCAGCTACCAAACAACCACCTCCTCAGAGATTCATGGGTGTTTCTAAAGTTCATTGTAAGTACTGGGAAGATTGTTAAATGATTCGTTTCTGTCAGCACAAAACTGTCTAGTACTTAAAGAACCATTGCTAGTGCTGCAGAGACTACAGACAGTTCTGTAAATTAATTGTTTATGGTGGCCCCAAGACTATCCCAAAGCTTCTTCAAGTTGTTATCACACAAGGTTTCTTACAGCCTTTCACCTGCTGCATTAAATCAGATAAATTCCCTTAGTTTCATAACTTTCAAAGTTGTTCCTAACACACTCTGATGATAGTGGTATAGAAAACAAAGCTGTGAATTATCTCTCTTCTAATTGTAATGCTAAAACCTGGTTGCTAAAGCTGAAAGTTATTTCTGAAATACTATAGAATGGCAAAAGTACTACATTATCCAGTTTTAATATTTTGGGGGAGAGTATATTCTTCTGAGGTTGCCTCAGAGCTTGAAAATGCAAAAAGTTTCTTGCAGTTATGCTACTTGTGCTATGAGTGACACTGAGCAGGTTATCAATACTGCATTAACATTAAAAATATTTTCATTTTCAGTGAGGTGAATGACTTTTCTGAAGTTTATGTCTATAAGGAAATGGCAGTATCACCAACCAACCTTTTAAAACCTCTTCTAAGTCATGCTGTGCTGTTTGCTATAGACAAAGCTCAGAGTCCTGTTATTAACAGATCACCAGCTGTGGAACACTCAACAGCAATTTTGTAGCTGCTGATGAGAGTATAAGCAGAAAGTGCCCCAGGGAGAGTGAAACTAACAAAACAGAGCACTGTGGATCTCCCCAAACATCTTGCTTCATTAGGAAGGAAAAAAAAAAAAAAAAAAGGCAAGAGTTGCAGAAAATCTAAAGTTTGCAAAAGGTGCCTCAAATGACACTTAAGTGTGATGGATTCAGCTCATTAAAGGCACAAAGTTTAGAGCTCACTTGATCACAGTAAATAGGGGTAAAATATTTTTATCAGAGATCACTTAGTCTGAAAGACAGTGACAAATTGAAAGGAAATATATCAATAGGAAAACTGATCAAGCATGACTTATAAGCTATGGAACACGTTCCTGTGATGTGGGCAGGCTTTCCCCTCAGCAAGAGGCATCTCAGGGGCAGGGATGCCGGCTCACAGGGAGGCAGCAGGCCTGCTGCACAGATTGTGAGGGGAAGTTCTGCCAAGTTCTGTGTTACTGCGGCCTGGGCTGGGGCGAGTAACAAAATGGCCTTGGGGGGCAATGCATCAGCTACAGAAAGGCTTTTTACAGAAACTGGGACATATTCAAACGTTTTACAGACGCTGGGGGATATTTAGACGTGCTGGAGGCTGAGCTCGTTTTACAGAAGAGGTATTTTTTGCCCTGGATCGGCAGTTCTGCCACGCACGGCCTGGACCCCCATGCCACCCCTCAGGGCCGGGCCGGGCCCGCCCTCGCCCCTCGTCGCCTTGGCAACGGACGCAGGCACGGAGCATGCTGGGCCGAAAGAAAACGCCGGAGCAAAACCCCGCTGGGGCCGCGCGGAGCGACCAATGAGCGCTCGGGGGAGCGGTGGCGACGCCCAATGATCGGCGAGGGGGCGTGGACGAGGCGGGCCCGGGGGCGGGCCCAGGCGCCGGCGGCATCCCGCGGCGAGCACCCGCAGAGCTCCGCGCGGGCCGGGCCGAGGCGGAGCCGCCGCAGCTCGTGGGGTGCTCCCGCAACGCAGCGCCGGGCTTCGCTCCCCGCAGGCAGCCATGAGCGACCGAAAGGCGGTGATCAAGAACGCGGACATGTCGGAGGAGATGCAGCAGGACTCGGTGGAGTGCGCCACGCAGGCGCTGGAGAAGTACAACATCGAGAAGGACATCGCCGCGCACATCAAGAAGGTGAGCTCCGCTTCGGGGCTCCGCGGGCACCACAAGCCGGGCGGGGTGAACGCAGCCGGGCAAGGGGCTCGGCTGAAACGAGTCCCGAGACGCTCCATCGTCAGCTGGGGCTCTGCTGCAGGCTGCGGGCGTTACGCTCCTTTGCTCCTGCCTGTGGAGAGCTGTGGTCCTGCTGCTCTTCTCGTGCAGAACTTTGTGCTTAAGCGCTTTCCTCCTTTATCTCCTCACCCAGGCGAACAGAAGTGGCAGCTGACCTGTCCCTGGGACCGATCCGGGACACACCAGCTCCATTGAGCAGCACTGGCTTGCTGACCTCGGCACTTTTTTTTTTTTTTTTTTTCCCCTTCCCACCACATTTCAGACAAACTGTTCTCACTAATGCAGAACAGATGGTTCATCACTTTGCTTGTCAGTGTTCCTCCGGCTCCTGCTTGGAGCCAGACTGAGCTGTAAGTTCAAGCTGCAAGATGGAGATGAGAACACCAACCTGCACGCTCTCACTAAGTCTCTTCATCTCGGGGCTGTGGGATGCTACAATACCTAGGCACTGGCTGTAAGCTTCTGTTTGTACTAGCCTTGTAGGTATGGGTTTATCTGAAACTCAAAGCAGTCTCCCAAGTACGATGGGTAGAAGGAATATTCTAATGACACGATATTAAGGATGCAGCAGAGAATTTTCCATTAAGAGTCCTTTCAGCATCCTTGTTAAGAATTAGCTAGCGAAGATAAATTAATGGCTTAGTTTCTATAGACTTAGAACAAAGTTCTTAAAAGTTAGCATTTGAAATCATGGTATGACTTTTGCAGAAAAGTTATTTCCCCTGAATATATACATTTTAAACTTATTCCTGCTTTGTTAGGAAGCTTTTTTTTTTCTTGGTAAGCAGCAGAAAGTACTAAGACAACAGATGATCCCTGCACTTAGGAGCATATGCTGCTCCTTAATTGCTTTCTTCAGAGAGGGATACTTGCTAACAAGTTCCATATCAGTGCCAAAATAAATGTTAGTACAAGCAATGCTAAATTCCGAGTTCTCTCTTCTGCAGGAATTTGACAAGAAATACAACCCCACTTGGCACTGCATCGTGGGAAGGAACTTTGGCAGCTACGTGACTCATGAGACCAAGCACTTCATCTACTTCTACCTCGGCCAAGTTGCTATTCTTCTTTTCAAGTCTGGTTAGCGCCGTGGACTCCTGACACTTGCGTCTGGTTACAGGACTGCACACTAAACCCAAACAGCCTGCTACCTTCAGCCTTCCTGAGGAAAGACCTCGATCTCCAGGTCTTCTGTTGTATTGTTAATGGTCAGGGATTTTACTGTAGTAGCTGTTATTTTCATTGTGGCTCTGAAAATGTCTTCCTTGTATTTATTTTCTTTCAAAACACAGCTTCTTTGCTAATAAAACTACTGGAACAGTTTGTCCTTTAAGACTCTTACCTACCCTTCTGCTGTCTTAGTGTTTGCATTATCTCTTTATTCCCCTGTGGAGGAAGGAACATCCCCACCCCCATTTTTCCCCTAAAGCCACAGCATCTGAATCCTGAGCTAATCTAAGAACCCATCATCAGTTAGTAAGGAAGAATAACAGGATTTTTCCTGAGAGAAGATGGAAAAAGACTGCTCTTTGAGTCTCGATAAGCATTTTGGTATGCATAACCTCCAGTGCAAATTCTGGAGTTCAGCTATGTTGTAGTGGAAAGAAGTTGCTTTTCTGATTTTGGGAAAAATGGTGAGCAAAAGCAACAGTCCTTTCATTTCCCACTCTTCAGAACAGAGGGGTTTTCATTCTTTTATTACACAGCTGTTGCTTTGCAATAGAACTCATGTTCTCTAGCTTTATTTTGAGTAGCTTATTTTTTTACTCTATTTTTTTAATGTATCCTGCGACAGAAGGATCCAGTCTTCCATAGTTTAAAGATCAGAAGCAAATGTGTGGTATTTTTATGGAGATATTATACATCCAGAAGAAACATACGTTTGCCTGATTTGATATGTAGGCGAACATACATCATTGTATTCCGGAAGAGTTACTAAGTTATTATCCCTCAGAAGAGTTTCCTTTCTTTTAGAAATACTAAAATACTGTCTTAAATGAGAACTAGTTGATGCATAGCTGTTTTATTTTGTAAGCCTTCCATTTCTTTGAAAGAAGTAAAAGGATCATGGAAAAGCCCCTTAAAGTCCACATGACTGAAAGACAATGACAGCTTAATACAGGTTTAATAAATCCAAGTTACTCCTCACTGCTGTGACAGCCCCCTGGAGGCTGAGTAAAAGAAAGGAGGTATCTCATCTGGAGACTAGTTAGTCCATTTCTGTATCCACATCAGGTGTAACTGAAGTTTCTCCATTATTCAGTAATGCTCAGGTTTTGGCCATGTCCTTTGTGGTGCAAGTGTAAAAACCAGCCACAGAAATCACTTCGTCCTCAGGTCTCAAGGGGAAAAAGGTTGCTGACATTCTTCTGGGCCTGTCTGCTGAGCAAGTATCTGCTGCACAAGCTCTTAAAGCTTTCCTCTTCTATCTTCAGAGAGTTAAAATTCCAAGTTTTCAGATTACTCAGGAAAATTATACTTCCTGTGTTTTGCTACATAGTAGGCTCACAGTTTGAAACCTGAGTGAATGGCAACTATGCCTGAGGATAAATTCTGATAATCCACTTTTAAAAACCCTGCGTCTTCTATCATTTCCTTCAGCTCCTCCTGAAAAATAATAGTTCCATAATTACAGCCACCTGAAAGCCTCTAAGCCAGCTACCTCCATGATTCTGGTGGGACTGTGTCTTGTGTATCAGTGCATCCAGAGAAATACTGCCTTACCTGAGGGGGGAAGCGTCGGATGCTCTCCACAAGATACTGGTAAGACTTCCAGTCACCAGCGATAATTTCACCCAGAACAGGGATAACCTGGAAACTGTAGAGATCATAGAGCCTGCAGAGACAGAAAGCAAGCACAAGTTTAAAACCAAACCTCTCCAATGTAAGTTGATCACTTTACAACTGTTTCGCAGTCCAAATTTGATTTTAAAGTGCACAATGAGAAGGTCTCCAAGTGTCTCCGTCTGTTACCCCAGCTGAGTGCAAGTAAGAGTCTTGTGAGGTGGCGTAAGGCGTCACCATGTTCCTACCTGGAAAGAAGAGGGTTGCTGACATGACTAAATTCAAGGCAGAGAAATCTCCCTCCTGGTTTCAGCACACGATAGGCCTCCTGAAGTGCCTGAGACAAAGCAGATGTGATGAGTTTGTTTCTGTAGAACAGCACCTGCCTACTGTCATGCTGGATGACAACCACTCAGTGATGAACTGACGGGAGTGGCGAGCTCCAATATTTACTTACAAGTAAAGCACCCCAAGACCATCAAAACCAAAACAAAACTGAAACCCATAACACTCCTGGTATTACGTAAATAAATTTATAACATGCTTTATGTTAAAATGATGATATTAGGGATGCATTTTATTCTTTCTCTTTTCTTCTGCTCTCAGTTGATGAATGTTTGCCAGCACAGTTCTTGTAATTACAGACCAAACGCAGAAAGGAAAAGGTGACTCAGCTAGAAGAAACTGGAACTGAAAAGGGGCATGATATAAATATATTTTTAATCAAAAGACAAGACTTCATTCAACTGTGAGGCACATCAAAGGATCAAAGAAGAAATGATCCTCGGTTTTGGAGAAGCAGTTTGCGAGAACAGGGAGGAAGGAAAGGGAAGAAAAGAAACTTAGAGCTACTGAGAAAATTCCATCCTAGATCCAAAACAAACCAGCCAAGAACAACTAGAAACATTCTGTTGACAACTATGTTTTTCCGTACAAGAACACAGAGTTGTATTCAACAGCCTCTGCAGATTTTACATCTGCTTGGCTTCAAGCGTCATGTTCCTAAGGGATCAAATATAAACAGTACACATGCACGACAGGAGCTCTGAAAAAGAATTAGATGCTTGAAGGTGTTTTGTATCGAGTCTCCAGAGTCATGCTACCAGACTTCTGTACCCAGTTTCCTTGAAGAGGTATAAGGCAAGGAGCCTGTGCTTCAGGAGGGTGCAGGTGAAGCACCGTGAAAGACCATCTGCACTAAAGAAGTTCAAAGACATGCAGTTCAAGGTGGTTTGGATCCACATGACTACAACTCCCGTGGAAGGCGCACTGCCAAGGTTATAACACACTCCTCCAAAACACACAGTAACCAGCTAGACAGAGGTGATCTACCCTATCTTCACCCACAAGACAGCTAGTCATTCCCGAAGGACAGATACTGTTTAGAGCACAGAGAACACTCCCTAATTAAAATCACACTCATTCTTCACGGGGAACTGTACTACCAGCCAGTGTAAAGACACTAAAGGGGGCTGAACAGATTAATTAGACAGTAGTGGTGGCAGCAGCCAGCTGCTCCCCACTTTCTTCTCTGGAAGCTCTGCTGGCTCAAGCAGGTAAATAGAATGGGGCAGGAAGCATCGACCTGCTGCAGGTGGGATATAGGTCAGGTGCTCCAGGAAGGCTTGGGACACGCAGACTGACTGCGCTGTACGTGTGTAGGTCCTGTAATATCAGAGGTTAAAAGATAGGGAATGCAGCATTCAGCCCTTTTTGCCTTAGGAAGAGATTGTGTGGCCTGCCAAGCTGGAAAGATTGGGTGCAACCAGTATAAATCTAACTTTTATGACAAAGGTGGAGCATTTAATCGCATTCTTCATTCAAACATACTGCACAATATGTGCCACTTATTTTAAATGTCTTGGGAGTAGACAAAAAGGTTTCTTTATCCAAAGGGGTTCCTCCTTGGCTTTCTCTGCTAGAAGAAAAAGCATCAGATGGATTGTAACGACCCTGTGCCAGCACACACTATAGCAACTTACCAAATCAATACGAGTTACATTTCGTATTCCAAAGGCAATTGTGTAAACATCAAATTTATCGTCATCAAAGGGCAGCTCTTCAGCATTCCCAAGCACCCAGGACAAGCCTGTAATAAAAGCCAAGGACACAGTATTGAGCAGGCCTTATAGAAATGCTGGTCCAAGAAGAGTAGAACTTCTCTATTCCAGAAGGAAATATTTATTAATAAATAGATATTTAAAAGCAGTGCTTCATTTTTGATGGAAGAAAAAACACTTTGGTCTATACTCACGAATCTTTCAGTGCCCTGTATTGCAACAGATCTGCCCAAACATTCCTGTGCACATGTGCATGCTGCGTGCACAGTGCCTTGGTCAGCCACCAGGATTTCACCCAAATCTTTTGTTGGAGTGGAAAGCCACACAAACCGGCTGCTGGCTGTTGCAAAGCTGCAAGAGGAGGCTCTCTACTCAAACAGCAACTATGGACAGTGACTAACATCTTGCCACACAAAAAGAGCTAAAACACTACAGAAATGTTTAGAATTTTAGAAATTAGGTAGAAAGTTTCCATTGACTGAAGAACTTGCAAAGCCACACTCCTCCATCAGCACTATCAGGATGTGATCCTGTTGCAGCTGTGCTGTTTCCCAAACACCAATGGATCAAGGCCACATCTATCTGTGGAGTGTTAGACTTGTCCAGGTTATTTGTGCCGAAGTAAAACTGCTTAGAATAAATAGTTCTTAAGGTCACTTTTTGGTGACTCTGATGCAGAAGAAAATATCCTAACAGAAAAAAAACAGGAGTTTTCTGCAACGACAAGCAACAGTTCAAAGGACAGTATGCTAGAAAAAGGCATGGAGAACAAAACACAGCCAAAAACCTCAGCTGCTGCCAGGAGGCATTCAAATTTCATTTTTACAAAGTAGATATAGTTGTAGGAAGCGTAGTATAAAAAGATGCACACAACGTTATTAAAGCAGTAATTATTAGTCTTATTTAAACCCAGGCAGTTTCAATAGACCTCTAAGAAGTGAGTACCAAGAGAAGGTTCTGAGCAACAGGAAAAATTCCCCTCAGAATACACTGTAGGAAAATCACTGGCCAGAAGTTTGTAAGGGGTTAGACGAAAGGGCTGTCAGTGTTAAGCGAGGAACCGGGGCACACGCAGCACACCCTACCACTCCTGCTGGCCAAAATGCACAATCAGCAGTTGTGCAGCACGCGTGCTTCTTTTCAGCGTGCACAGCCCCATTTGCTGGCAAACGCATACATAGAAACACTGGGAAACAGTAAAGGAAAACCAAGCGCCTTGCAATTTTAAGGAAAACAAATTTCAGACCTCAGAAGATCAACACGTAAGCAAACCCAGAAATGAGTTTGCTAAAACAGGGAGGAATCACATGAAGGACAGAAGGCAGGACATACTCAATGGGTATGCGCTGAATGACAGAGAGAAAGGTAAGAAGTCAGAACTGTGGTGCAGTTGGGAATAAGGCAACCCAGGCAACAGGATGGCAATTGAGCTTCAACAACTACATTGCACAGAGAAAGAGAATTAGAAACTAAATACATATATTTTGAGAACTTGATAAAAGTCACAAAAACATCTAAAAATTGAAGCCATCTGAACAAAATGCTTTATTTTATTAGCTGGGAGGCAGTATCGAGCTTTATTTCAGATCCTAAGCTACAGCCATAGGACTTCCAGTGTTGGTACAGTCCAGGTGTTCCTTAACTGCGATGCACAGAGAGCTCTGGACAGGCTCACAAGCTGCTCAGATAAGCGTGATGCATGCAGCCTGCCAGAGCTGGAAGAACCAACGCTTTTACAGTTAGTTTACTATGCCAAAAGAAGAGGGGGAGGCAGGCAGGCAATGGCCTGGAGTAACCCACCAGCTGGGAACAAGAGCAGCTGAGAGAACCTGTGTCAGCAGCTTTTCTGTCAGCCCCTTTTTGCTACTGAGCTTTGTTTTATGTCCTTCAGCCCACGTAATTTCCAGGAAAGAACTTCACTTCTATCTGCCTGGAAGACCTTTCTTGCAAGACCCTGTCTGCTCCACACGCACACACACCTTGCACCAAGAAGTGAATGCTAGGTGGGTCACTGGCCACAGCTAGAAGTGGAGTTGTGATGGGGGTGTGGGAGCAGAGCACAGTGAAAGGACACGCAGGACATCTCACAGCACATACGCAGAGGCTGCCCAGGGCATTCCTAATGGTGGGTACCCAGGAAGACAAGTTTGAGAACATCCTGTATATTTTAGCAAAGTAAAGTATTTGGTAAACAGCTGTAAGTGACAAGAAAATAAACTATTATACAAATGCTGAACCACAAAAGCAGGGCTTCTTTTTCTAAATCTTACATCTTAAAATCAGGTTCTTCGTCAGGATTGGTGTGGTCCAAAACAAATTTTAGATGACAGTAAATTAATCCATTGACCTGCAAACTAACTTTTAATATAATTCAATTTCTCTGAATATTATTAACACATTCTCTAACTATGGAAAGTTTTATAGGTTTACAATATACCACCACTCTTGCATTTTTTATTTGCTGCCTTAATTCTCAGAACTTTAGTGCAATTACTCTAGGGCTGAGCTCTGCTGTATTATCTGCCTTAATAAAACCCAATTAGTTTGCACAAATATCAAGAGCAGGCTTAGGTTATTTGGCCAGTTTTGAATATCCAGTTGCTGGATATCAGACCGCACGAACACTTCCATATCTGTATTTCTAAAAGCTCAAGAGGATTGCTGCATATCTGAACTTTGTACTATGTGTGTCTCACTGGAAAAGTAATTTTACCTTGACAAATATGAAAGCACAGTTTTGGTGTACACCATGGCAATATGGTTCATACTGTAATCCTGAAGTGGAGATTACCTCATGGCTATTACGCATCAAATTCTTGCTATCAAGCACATTACTGAAATGGTACAATGCATGACTTACCTTCGGAGTAGCCAAGATGCTGTGCTCTTTGCTTCCCAACTTTTAACATTTCTTTGTTAATGTCACAGACCACAACTTGGGAATCCCCTAGTGGCTTAACTTTTTCTTCCTCGTAACTCTTAGAAATTTCCTGCCACGACAAATTCTGATGCTGCTTAAGCTTCTGTTGGAGCTGGCGTTCTCGTATGGAGCGAACATAATTAATAAATCGAAAGGCAATGTCACCTGCATTTGTTTCAAAAGAAAAAGATACATGTTTTAGAATGTTTCCTGAACATGAAAGTACTAAAACTCCAGGAAACTAGAACATAAAGCTCTGAACATCAAACTTACATATTGTACAGTAGGTAAGTAAAGGAAATATATTAAAAGCAAGCAGTTCAAAACTTTCTGCAAAAGGAAATAGTTTTTAATAGCATGTTATGGCATTACTATAGTAATTTCAGAGCCTTGAGGTAAGATATTTCAAAATACAAGTTAGCTCTCAACCTCTCTTCACTGTAAATCTACTATAGTATTAAAGTCAATCACATAGACGTTTTACTAGTTTTAAAAACAGGGAAACTAAGGAAAAAAAAAAAAAAAAGGTTAGGCAACTCAAGTCTGTGCAATCTCAAACAGTTCAAAGATAGCATGGTGTGGTCACATGGAACTCATCCAAATTATTTACCTGTTCCTCCAGCAACATCAACAAGAAGCGTTCCTGGGGAAGGATTCATTTTATGCACAAGGATATCCTTCCACACCCGATGAATCCCCAGAGTCATTGAATCATTCATTACGTCATATTTCTCGGCCACATTTTCAAAGACCTGGTAAACTGTAAAGAAAGAACATGACAACGAGATGCGGTAACTTAAAAATGCTCCTGAGGAAAGAAACGTGTCTTTTTTGTTTGTTTGTTTTTGCCCGGTGGAGGCCTGCCACCATGCGGAACTGAGAAAAGATCACCTGAAAACTCCTTACAGCAAAAAACTGACAGAATCCCATTGACCTTGCTGACTGACAAAGGTGTCTTTGGAGAAACACGGCCTCTTCCCGTAACCCTCCCGGAGCTCTGAGGGGAAGGATCGAGCTGGAATAAGGCAATCAGCGCTCACCCAGCCTCGCCACCCCTCCGGCAGCCCCTTCCCCCCCACAACCGATGCGCGCCGGGAGCCCCGTCGCAGCGAGCCCCCAGCCCCCTCACTTCTCTCCCTCCTCTCCTCCTCCGACACGTTCTGGAAGCCGAAATGCGTCTGGGGCCCGGCGGCGAGGCCCCGGGCGAGGCCGAGGAGCGCCCACAGAGCCCCGGGGCGCCGGGCGAGGAGCGGCCGGGCCGGGCCCAGCCCCGCCGCCGCCATTTTGAAGGGCGCGACCCGGCCCTGCCCGGCTCGGCCCCACCGGGCCCGGTGCCCCCGGCCCTGCCGAGCTCCGCAGGATTTCGATTTCACCGGTGGACCCCCCGGGGCTGCGGCACGGTCCGCGGTGTGTCGGTCCCCGGTGCTGAGGGGAGGCGGGAGGGGTCTCGGTTCCCTGTCAGGAACTTTAGCGGGAGGGGGCTTGGTTCCCTGAGGGGAATTTTAACGAGATTTGGGGAGTGCTCTGGTGAGTTTTGGTGCAGCGAGTGCCCTGCTTGCACATCGCTTGTGTCACCCGGGAGCCTTTGAACCTTTGTGGATACGGAGTTACTGAATAGATGCGGAGTTAGTGAATAGATACGGAATTACTGAGCCATGTGTCACGCCGGGAGGTGAGGTCACGGCGCTGAGGAGCGGGCCCGGAGCTGCGCTCCCCCAGCTCGGGCTGGGCTCCAGCCGCCGCCCTCCACCCTCACAGCGCCGGGGCATCGGAATGGGGGCCGAACACCCCCGTTTTCGCCCCGTGTTCTTCACAGCACGGTGCCCCGTACAGCACCATACGTTATCCTTTGGGTGCCTTGGGCAGGGGGAGACACGAGCGGTGCCTACCGGAGGAGTTACCGGGAGAGCCTCGCACGCTGCCTTCACGGACCGGCCGCACAGATGCGCCGGTTGGGGTGGCTCAGCCATGACGGGGGGGGAAAGGGAAGGCCGAGGGGAGACTGCGCTGCACCTGAGCGCCCCCAGCCCCGGCGTGCCCGTGAGCGGGGCCCCACGGACACACCGTGCCCCGGGCTGGCCCCACGAGAGGCCCCAGCCCCGCCGAGCCCGGCGTCCACACGGCGCCGCCCATCGCCATGGCAACGGCCGCAAAGCACGCCGGGCTGAAAGAAAGCGCAGAGAGAAAACGCTGACAGACTGCAAGTTCCTGACCAATGAGCGCGCGGAGCGGCGGCGGCGATAACCAATAGCCGGCGGCCGGCGCGGAGAGGGCGGGGCTGGCGGCTGAGGGAGGCGGGTGCGGCGCGCGCGGGTCGGTTAAACCGGCGCGGCGGCGGCGCGAGCGGAGCCTCTGAGGTGCGCGTCCGCCCCCCACGTCCCCGCCCGCCCGCTGCGCGCCGCTCTACCGGGGCTCCCCCTGCTCCGCGACCGCGAACGGTGAGGAGGGAGCGCGAGGAGCCGAGCCCTGAGGGGCTGGGGCGCGACCGGTACCGGGATGGCCGAGGGGGGGCGGGCGGGGTACGGCCTCTCTCTCCCGTGCTCCCCGGGGGGATGCGGGGAGCGGCTAAGGGGGCTGCGCCCTCTCCCGGCGCCTCCCGGCCTGAGGTGGGGCGGAGCGGGGCTGGGGGGTCGGGAAGGGCCTGGCTGCGCTCCCCTGCCTTGGGGGTGAGGAAAGCGGCGTGGCACGGCGGGGAGCTGGGCTGGGCGCTCCCGGAGCCCCCGGGGGGCGGTGGCGGTACGCCTGCTCGGCAGGTGGCTGCGCCCGTAACTTCGAATTTTGGTCTTCGTCTCGATTCAGGCAATCATGAGTGACCGAAAGGCGGTGATCAAGAATGCGGACATGTCGGAGGAGATGCAGCAAGATGCTGTAGAGTGTGCCACGCAGGCCCTGGAGAAGTACAACATCGAGAAGGACATCGCTGCGCACATCAAGAAGGTGAGGGTCTGGTTGTGGGCTGTGCTCGTGTGCGTGAAAAGTCAGGCAGGCGAACGTTGCTAGGCAAGTAGCTCTAGAGAAACAAGTTCCAGAGATACTAGATAATCAAGTTGGGCTTTCCCTGTAGGCTGGTGTCCTTATGTTCCTTTCCCCACCCTTTGCATGGATTTTTGTGGTCCTTCTTCTCTTGCCTTGCAAAACTTTCCACTTAAGCATTTTCCTCCATTGTTTCCCCATCCAGGTTAACAAAAAAGGGGCAGCTGACCGGTCCCTGTGACTGAGCTGCCAGGACAAAACACTGGCTCTATTGAGCTCTCCTACAGCTTTTCTCTGAAAGCCTGTTTTACATAGTTCTTGGTTTCAGTTGTATTGAACTTAATCTTCAGGATCTGTTCAGAGCTGTACCTGTGAAACAAAAATTGCAGGGAGATGTTCTTTTTGGCAAGTCTGCTGTACTCACGTCTTTATGTAGTGACTAAAGCAAAAAATAAATATATCAGCCACCAAGGTTTTTTTTTCTGTTTGTAAAGTCTCACACTAAAAAAGGTGGGAAAGATCTAGTTCTGATTCTATTTCCTTTATCAATTCAGATTAGTGGAGGAGTCTCAGGGGAAGCTAAACTGATTTGAGTAGAAGGGCTATAATTAAAAGTAGTTCAGCTGGGCAGAATGGTTTTCTCCACTGTAGAAAACTTGTTTTGCTGTTCCCAAGGCACTTTTTTTCCCAGATGCAGGAAATATCTAAGATAGCAGAGAAGAGGGAGTTCAGCCTGCTGTGTGCCAGGTACTCTGTGGCAGCTACTGGAAGCTTCTGGAGAAGTTTGCCTGCTGTGTGTGAACACGTAATGTAGATCCGTTCACAGCACTGGTATTACAGAGCTTGTAGCAGAGCTTTTCTCTAACTGTCCCTCAGTCCCTCTAGCACCCGTGTTGCAGAGGAACAATGAAGTCTAGATAATGGCTTAATCCCCGCAGATATAACACTGGTGGCAAAGCTTTTACTCGGGGGTTACAGTTCCAGATTACGGTATGTATGATGGGGGGAGAAATGCTACTTTCCCTGAGCGAAGGAAATATTTTGAGCTTATTCCTGATTTGATAGGAAGCATTGTGGGGGGGTTTTGTTTTGTCTGACTAAGCAGCAGGTGAATAAGTTGTAAATAAGATAATCCTAGTATTTAAGAGCATCTGCTCTTCCTCTAATTGCCTTGCTCAAAGTGAATACCTGTTCTTAATGCCGAGTGGTCTATTCTGCAGGAATTTGACAAGAAATACAACCCCACTTGGCACTGCATCGTGGGAAGGAACTTTGGCAGCTACGTGACTCATGAGACCAAGCACTTCATCTACTTCTACCTCGGCCAAGTTGCTATTCTTCTTTTCAAGTCCGGTTAGCACCGTGGACTCCTCCTGACACTTGTGTCTGGTTACAGGACTGCGCTGGCTCCTATGACTGGTTCCTTCAGCCTTCCTGAGGAAGCAAACCTTGGTCTTCAAGGGCAATGGCAGGGATTGTGCTATGGCAGAAGGTGTTACATTGTGGATATAAAAAGGCAAAATACCAAAAAAAAAGTCTTCCTTGTATTTATTTTTTTTCTAAAAGGCTTCATCTTTGCTAGTAGAGCTGTTGGAGGAGTCTGGCCTTTAAGAGCTCTCTAGCCACCTGCAGTGTTGCCTCGTTTCTGCTCGTGCTGTGAGTACTGGCGGTGTTCTGTTCTCTGCTCCAAACATCACCTATTTTTATTTTCTTGTGTTGCTGGATATACTAAAAACCACGGCTGTGCTGTCACAGAGCCTGAGCTGTTTCTTTTTCTGCTGATGCCTCTTGGAGATTTGATTTGGAAAATAAACGCCAAGCCCCACCCGGCTGCCCGCGCCTTATTTCCGAGATGCGCCCCGCCGGGAGGGCTGGGGGGGGGGGGTGGACTACAACTCCCAGCGTGCCCCGCGCCCTGCTCCATCCGGGTCCCGTCCGCTGCCGCGCCGCCATTGCGGGGCGGTGGCCGGGGGGTGGTGCCGTTAAACGGGCGGGGCTGGGCCTTGGGGGGTGCGGGGTCTGGCTCGGGGCTCCCGGCTGGGTACCAGCCGCTCCCGTGAGGTGTTGGCGTGGGGTCTGTGGGGGAGCAGAAGGCGGTGGTCAAGGACACGGGCATGTCTGAGGGGATGCAGCGGCAGACCCTGGAGTGCGCCAGCCTGGCCATAGGGAAGTACAGCCTGGAGAGAGAAATTGCTGCCCTTATAAAGGGGGTGAATGTCTGCTGCTGGAATGCTGTGTGGGCAGCAGAAGCCCAGCGGGTGGGTGTCATCACGCCATCTGGAAAAGCCAGTTCCGTAGACATGAGATACGTGGGGCTGTGGGCTCATTGCCCTCAGTTCCCCACCCCTACACATCCCCTTCCTGGTTCTGCCCGTTCTCTTTTGCAATGCCTTCATTTTAAATTGGTTCACCAGTTCCTCATGCAGGGGAGACAGGAGAGAGTCTACTGACCTGTCCTACAGCTGGTTGGTAGAAACCAGCTGGTTGTGCTTTTAAATCTTTCTCCACCTTTTTCACCTAGCACTTGACTTAAATTTTGTTCAAATTGGTCTTAAGTTCTGCTTGTGTTTCTGTAATAGTTCTGTAGGATTGACTAGCAGGTTCAAAATTTGCAGTAAAAAGTAATTTTCTGCAAAACTTTTTGTATTTACCCCCCCCTTTTCTATGTGCTGAACCATGCTAAAAACCCAAGTCTGGGGGCACTTAGGTATGTGTGGAAAAGAATGATGGCTGTGCAAAAGATCTAGTTCTGATGCAGAGGGCTTTGCCATCTCAGGAGAAAGAAGAAATCGAAAGGTTCCCTGGATCTGAGAGGAAGAGCTGTTGGAAAGCTCTTTCAACTAAATAGTACAAACATATCTGCTGGGGACGTCTTCCTGTCTGCCATCCAAACAGAGCTACCAGCAGGTTAATCTTGTCCATTTGCAACAACTACGTGCTTTGTTAGTGGAACCTGAGGAGAGTGTTTGTTTAACCAAGGTTGCAATACCTGATTAGAAATGCTTGTGTGCTCCTACAGAGTTTCCTCATATGACAACATATGATTGCTGACTGGAATGTTCTGCCTTTAATAAACCTGTATAAATATATATATATATATATATATAAAGTGTGGCAGGCTCCTGACTGTGATGGGATGATGGGAGAACATAACTGCGTGACCTGAAACTTAACAGGTGTAGTGGGAGGTCATGGTTTGACATTTCAGGGGGAAATCCCTGAGGTTACTCCTGCTCAGCTAGGAAGTGCTGAGTTTTTTTTTTTTTGATTTTATTTTGTCTAAGCAGCAAGTGAGCTGAGAGGTCTGTAACAATCCTTGTACGTAACAGCTCCTGCTGCTTCTTAATCACTTTTAAAAAAGTGATATTTGTGAGGTGGAGACATCGTGACAAAAAATCTAGTCAGCATTTGGGTGCGACCTCTGCCAGTGCTAAATTCCTAGCGGTCTTCCCTGCAGGACTTTGAGAAGAAGTACAGCCCCACATAGCACTGCGTTGTAGGAAGGAGGTTCGGCAGCTCCATGTCCCACGAGGCCAAGCTCTTCATCTTCCTCGTGCGTGGCCTCAGCGTGCTCCTGTTCAAAGCGGGCTGAGCCGCGGGCTGCTCGCAGAGCTGCGCGTGCTGCGGGGCAGAACGCCAACAACAACACGTAGTCCATGGACGTGTCCACGCTGAGGACGGAGACCTTGACCCACACGGGTACCATCAGGGATGTTCCTGCTGGGTTTGTTGCGTTTAGGGGAGAAATAGACCCCAAAGTCCTTTGTATTTATTTTCTTTCCAGAGTAAGCTTCTTAGCTAATAAAAACGTTATGTGTTTTAGGAGCTTTGGGGCTATTTTAAGAGCTTTGGGGCTATTTTCTCTTCCTAGCGAAGTCTGGCCCCCTCAGACCCCGTCAGGGGCCGCCCCCACACCCAGCCCTGCTGCCGGGGGCCGCCAGGGGCCGCTGCGGCCCGGCCCGGCCTGGCCCCGTCACCATGGCAACGCGCGCGGGCACGCCGGGCTGAACGCACCGCCCGCCCCTTACATGATGCTCTGCATAGCCAATGAGCGCGCGGAGCGGCGGTGCAGGTGACCAATAGCTGGCGGCGGTGAGGAGAGGGGGCGGGGCCAGGGCTATAAGGAGGCGGGAGCAGCAAGAGCGGGACCGTTAAACGGGAGGCGGAGGAGAGGTGCGGGAGGGCTCTCGGGGCTCGGCGCGGTGTGGGGCGCAGGGGCCATGTGCGAGCCGAAGGCCGTGATCGAGGACACGGACATGGCGGAGGAGATGCAGCAGCAGGCCGTGCAGTGCGCCCTGCGGGCCCTGGCGGAGCAAGGCTTGGAGTTCGACGTGGCGGCTCGCATCAAGAGGGTAAATGTCCGCCCCCGGGGCCCTGCGGAACGCTCCGCGAGGGGGAGCGGCGGTGGGTAAGTAGTGCTGGGCATCGAGTCCCGGGGATGCGAGGTAGTGCTGGGCCAGGCTCCGTGTGGGCTCGTGTCCGTTCTGTGCCCCTCGTACCCCGTTGAGCCCCGAGCGGTAACACTGAGTCCCCAGCGGTCTCTCCCGCAGGAGTTTGACAGGAAATACAATCCCACGTGGCACTGCGTTGTGGGCAGTGATTTTTCCAGCTGTGTGACTCACGAGACCAGTCACTTCATCTTCATCTACCTGGGTCACCTCGCTGTGCTTCTCTTCAAGTGTGGTTAGAGCCGTGGCCTGCTCCTCGCGCTGCCCTCTTGCGACTCCCTGGTGCCTGCACCCTGCTGAGGAAGCAGATCTTGAGCTTCACAGGTGACGGCAGGGATTTTGCTGGGGTGATTGCTATCCTCCCCTCAAGTACAATAAAAACACCAGCAATAACCATTCCTTGTATTAACGTTCTTTCCACAACCAGCTTCTTTTCCCAATAAAAAAAGACTTTGAAAGTTTTCTAGCTGTTTGCTCTTTTTCTCTGCTGCTTCTTTCCCTCTGGGTGTGAATGGCTGACTTGCTAACAAACCTCTTCTCAAATCCAAAACACGTAAGCACTGTGGCAGCCGCACTCCCAACTTCATCGATGTTTCTAAGAATAACA
This sequence comes from Nettapus auritus, assembly GCA_011076525.1. Classification (NCBI taxonomy): domain Eukaryota; kingdom Metazoa; phylum Chordata; class Aves; order Anseriformes; family Anatidae; genus Nettapus; species Nettapus auritus. The sequence goes on from CM021779.1 coordinate 7,641,799, forward strand.
CATCTCAGTTAGGGACAAACAGGAGTTAAAAGCCCTTTTATGTGGCTTCTACTAGGGGTGACGTTGGTTCTGGCTCTTGGTTTCCCACTTTTCTTTTTGGTAAGGAAGCTGAGAATTGCTGTCCGAGCTCTTGCCCCCAAAATAACGGGAAAGGGAGCAGCAGAAGCTCTCAGTGCACTCAATTCTGAAGTTATCTCCTTTTCTCTCCCCGGTTCTCGCGCCTACATCTCCCAGCGTGCCCCGCGGGGCCGCCTCACGCCTACATCTCCCGGCGTGCCTCGCGCGGCATCCCGGCACTACAATTCCCGGCGTGCCCCGCGGCGCGGCTCCATCCGGGTGCCGCAGAGCTGCGGGCGCCTGGTCGCCATTACGGGGCAGCGGCGGCGGCCGAGCCGGGGCCGGGGCGGCGCGGAGCAGCGGGGCGGCGGGCAGCGCCGTGCGGCCGGGCAGGGCTAAGGCGGCTCCGGGCCCCCGCGGGGCTCTCTCGCTCCCTCCCTCCCTGCCTCCGCAGCTCTCGCCCGGAGCCCCTCAGGCCCGGCCCGGCCTCCCGCGGCCTTCCCCCGGTTCGAGCGGAGCGCCGAGAAGATGTCGCCATGAAGGAGGCCGAGGCCGCGCTGCGCCGCCCCCGCCGCTCCCCGCCGCGGGCCATGAGCCTGGGCCCCCGCCGGCTCCGCCAGCGCCCGCCGTGCCCCCCCGCCCAGGGCCGCCCCTCGCCCGCCGGGGCGCCCGTTGATGCTGCAGAGCCCGCCCGCCCCCGCCTCCGCCCCCGCCATGGACAAGAGCAGCCCCTGCGGCTCCGGTGCGCCCGGCTCCTCGGCCGGCGGCAAAGGGCAGCAGCCGCGGTCCGCGTCGGCGGGACCCGCCGCCGGGGAGTCTAAGCCCAAAGGCGGTGAGAGCCGGGGGAGGGGGGGGGGAGAGGGGAAGGGAAGGGAAAGGAAAGGAAAGAGGGGGGGAGAGGGGAAGGGAAGGGAAAGGAAAGAGGGGGGGAGAGGGGAAGGGAAGGCTCCGGGGGCAGCCCCGAAGAGGGAGCAGCAGGCCGCAGGCACCCCGCTGCCGACGCTGGGTGCGTGGCGGAGCAGAACTTCTCCCCCTGTTGCATTGTTTGTTTCTCGGCCGGCCCTTGGCAGGCTTCCCTCCGGGTCACCGCTGGGGTTTGCTTTCCTTTTCCTTCCTCTTCCAGCCCTGCTTCCTGTTGGGTGAGCTGCGGTTCCTCCTCTGTCTGAAGGGGCATGTTTGGTTTCCACTAGCATTGGAGTAATCAGTTTGAGAGCCAGAGCTCTGATTTCGTACCAAGAACATATTGGCCTCTGCCAATTAGAGGCCTTAACTTTATCGCAAACTCCCGCTGAGTACAGCGCTCTGTCTGCTCAAGGAGGTCTCACAGCATACCCGGCATTCCCGTTACAGGCTGTGTTTTGGTGACTTATTTTGGAAGAGTTCAGAGTGCACGGTGCTTGCTTATCTGGTACTTTAATCAAAGTGTTGCAGCTGTCAGTGCAAACAGCCAGTTTCGCTGACAGCGCGGGTCGTGATGAGCCATTATGGTCCCTGTCATGCATTTTTTCAAGGTAAGACCTAAACCGCCCCCAGTTCCCTAAAGCTGACGAGGAGCAGAAAGTTCCTGGCATCCCTGCATTTTTTTCAAAACCTAAGAACAGGGCAGTAGTGCTTGGAAGGAGTGGGTTTAGTCCCAGAAGCACGAGGAGGCTGCCCACAGGTTGCTACAGCACCATCGCTGTGCTGATTTCCTTCCGCAGTGTGTAGTTTCTGTAACAGTTAGGGTGTTCCACGGGGGGTTAACAAAGTTGGTGTCTGGGAGGTGTTGCAATCTGGATGGATTTGCAATGCTTTGGCACCGGTTGCAGGATTTCTTGCAGGGCTTTTATTACTGGCAGCCACTGTTGTCGTTTTTCAGTCTCTTATTTCCATTTTCCATGGATGGACCAGTGGAAGCAGGGGGTATCAGATGCTAGGTGTGCACTGGGACCTTTTAAAACCAGATCTTTGGCTTCAGCTGGAATAACAAAGCACCTAAAAGTCTGTGTTTGCATTGTGACAGGATGTGTTAAAGCCTGGCAGACCCAAGGCTTTCCCGTTGCAGAGGACTGCTTGCTGTCCCCAGCTCACCAAGGGTGCCTCGGTGCGACAGCCGCCGCTTTAGCGGTGCGTGACGAGTGGAGGGAGGGTTGTTCGCAGAACGTGAACGTTGTTCAGCAGGGGAGTTAAGACGGCCTGTTCTGCGCTGCTCTGCCTGCGTGTAGAAGAAACAGTATCTGGAGTGAGGAAGGAAGTGCAGGCTCTCTGTCATTCCAGCCCCAAATGAAAGGGTCATTAAAGGATTCCTGTGGGTTGCCACATCTTACAGGCTTGAAGCAAGGTCACAAGTTGAGGAGGAGCAGTGAGGATATAAATCCTGACACCTGTTGTTGTTCTACTCCAGTACAATAGACTAACTTTTAATTTAAGAAAAGTTATTTTGAAGACTTTAAATACAACAGAACAATCTGGTTTGACACAGTTCTGCCTCTGAGATGTTAGTTTCTTAAGTGAAGTGGAGGGAGAAATGATCTGGGATGAGCTGCTACCTTCACAGTGCATTGGAGAGGCCTTTAAAAAACAGGAACTGTTTTTGTAGGCATAGATGTGCATTTGGGAGTCTCTTCACTGCGGTGTACTGAAAACTAAAACGAGAAGGCTCTCGTGGTCAGATGAGGGCCACCAACCATGTGCTGAGCATGCAGGCCGTGCTGAAGGGTGGGTACGTTTTGGTAGCTGTTGAGCGCAAGGCGCTGGCATGTCACCGCGCAGGATTTCTGTCTCCAGGTCCTTGTTCTCCTGGAAGTGGCGTGGCTACCTGCAGCTGGCGTGGCCCGCCCGGTTTCTCCCCCGTTTCAGGAACTGTACAGGAGGTACCCTGAAAGCTTTGGGTCTCCTTTGAAATGGGAAGTATTCGTGAGGGACTGCAGCCCATCCCCAAAAGGCTGACCTCTAGTTTCACGTTTGCACCAATGGTCACTGTTAAATCCTGTCGAGCTTTTGTCCTTTACGTGCTTTTTAGAGCTACTTGCTGTGGTAGAGTCCAGCTGAGGAACTGAAGAAATGGCCTCTCCTGCAGCCTTGTAGGCTCTCTGTCCTGGGGAAATCGTGTACCAGCTACCTCAAGCTTGGTCTTAGAAACTAAATTAAACTCAGAACTTGCCAACAGAATAAGTACTTTTTGGTTATGATAGCGAGCCACTAGGAGTCCCATCCCATGGGAACGGAGTGAAGTAGTGGAAGGAAATAGCCGTGCTGGGTTTCTGCGCAATCCTTGGTACCTGATGGACAAGAGGAATTCTTGTAGACATTCCTGGGCCTTTTTATTACAGCGCAAACGTGCATTGCCGGGGAGTGCGGCTGCTTATTCATCCCTTGCTCACCGGGATATTTACCTTAGCAGCACAAATCTCTCCGATGTGTTTTCATGCCAACACCCTGGGGGCTTAGCACGATCCCTCACCCAGCTCCCTTTGTGCTGTACAATTTCCTCAAACGCTGCCCAGCTGAAGACGCAAAGATGGAAGGAAACCGCAGTCCTTGTCCCAGCAGCAGCCAGTACTGTGGCTGCCTTTAGGCCTGGGAACTTGAACTGCCCTGGAGGTGGAGGTCTCCTGGAGGGAGAGGTCCTCTAACCCAAGGTGGTGTCCACCAGGAGAACCCCAGGTGGTAGGGCTCGCTCCGAAAGACAAGGACAGCTTTGTTGCTGGTGTTATCAAATCATATGGACATTATAAGTTTTCTCTTGGAGTGTGGACGGGTAAATATCTTACAGGTTCAGCCTCGTGAGAAGCGCAGGAGGGCTAATTGAGGGCCTGAGTCAAGAATAAGTACCTCACCCGTGCTGCTGCTGCTGGTTTCTAACTTGCCAAGAAGTGGGAAAAGAATTCCCCAGATCCAAACGGGGGGAAGAAAAGAGGTGGTCCAGTTTACAAACTCCTATTTCAAACTTCTGGTTGTCTGTTGACTTCATTGCTATGCTGATGGCCCAGAATCCTCTAAAATTATCCTAAATAATTACTCTGGGAGGGGAAACTGCGATCAGTGAAGTCAGGTTTAAGTGTTTTTAGACTGTCATGTGAGGTCCTTCCTAAGGAAGGCACAGGTGGAGAGGACTTCCCTGTGAAATCAAGAGCCCTTACAGGGGCTCGCAGAGGCTCCAGGAGCCGGTCTGAATTGGTGCAGCATGCCAGGAACGCGAGTAAACCAGCTGGTGACAAGCTGCTGCCTTTGATGGTGACTAACTTGATGAAAACTACAAGGGTTAGGAAATCCTCCTGTTAGCTGCGGGTACAGGCTGCCCTTGGACCTCCTGAAGGATCATCAGAACCCACTTCAGGCTGAGTGTGTCCTCGGGAGTTGTTTCCTTCCCCTAGTTCCCCCCCTTCTAAATGCCTGAATTGGTGACCGGAGCCTTAGGGGTGTTGTTGTAGCCTCTTTCCCACAAACACTCAAAAAAAGGTCTATCTAAATAATCACCGAGCCAGACCGGGTTACACCCTGAGTGCCTGGCAGCTTCTGGTGTGTTTTTTTCCTGATAACACCGAGCCCGAGTGCTTTCAGCCTGACTCGTGCTGCAGGGCTGAGCATGGCCGTGATCTCGGGGTTGGTTTAGTTCTGAATTAAGGGCTCGGTCATTTGAAAGCAGAGTAAGTGATCAGCTCTGTCGACAAAAATCTGCTTGCAAAATGACTGTGGCATCACGCACAAGCAGCAGGAGGCTCCTTTGACCTCTCTAGCTCTAGTTGCAGGCAAAGATGGGAGTCTGCCATGAGCAAGAAGCAACAGGGCCCCCTCAGAGCCCGGTCACGGTGCTCTGATGGAGCGGCTGACTACGTGGTTGGATCCTCGGTGACGTCCAGTAACACACAGCTCCAGTGCCCCCCTCGTTTTGGGGGTGTCGGTGGGAGAGAAAACTAAAATTAAACAAAAATAGTGAGGCTGTGAGGGGTCCCGTTCCAGCTGCTGTGCCTGCCCAGGAGGTGCTGCAGGGAAAGGCCGAGCTGGAGGCACTGCTGATGAAAGCTGCCTGTGAGTAACACGGCCAGGAGGTACGGGACGTGTCTGCTGCCACACAGGGCTTATTGTAAGGGGTGGGGAGGACTGCGACACGGGAAAGAGAAATGAACAGGCCTTTAAGGACAGGATCAGGATGTGGTAACCAGTGCGAGGCGTTGGTGTGCCTAACGCTGAGTATCTGGGGACGGGGCTGGCCGGGGTGCGCAGACCTGGGCCTGGGGAGTTCACCTCCCAGGCTTCTCGGCCTGGCTCCTACAGCTGAAACAGCAGCTGGTGGGAGCGCGAGGTTAATGGGTGGGTGAGCAGCCTGTGTAGCCGAGACACCGCTGATGTTGGGGGAAGGCTATGAGAAGTGTCTTCATAGCCCTCATTTTCTGTTCGAGCAGTTGAACGAGGCAGCTGTTTACATGCGGGAAACACCTCTCAAGACCCTGAGGGACTTTCCTGCTCTCGTGAGCCTCGACCCTGCGGTGTTTTGCTTTGTGCTTTCCCCTCTGCTCCCCGTGTCATGGCCAGGGCTGTGCGCAGCGCGCTCAGGCAAACGCTCCTCGCTGCCTGGGTCGGTGGACTTGGTACTTGGGAACGGGGTTTGTGCCCTGCAAGGCCACAGCATTGGGCTCGTCCCTCAGGATCGATCAGCGTTTGTTGGTTTTACAAAAGCAAAAGGGTGTTCTTAGAATGGAATTGGTCTGTTCTAAGTGTAGGGGTGGAACTGAGTGAAAATAGGCAACGGGGTCCTGCAAAATGGGAGACTTTGAGACAAATGCAGGCCGCAGTGTTTATACAAGGATATTCAGAATATTTATATAGGATATTCGGAAATGGAATAAAAAATGGCCCTGTTACAAAACTTGACAACAGCTGGGTATGAAGATGTAGCGCTGGTGTTTACCATGTAACGCACAGGTGACACCTCAGGCCGGTGTCTGGCAATGACTGTTCCGGATCTGGATGAAGAAAACTGAGGTGCTCTAAGAAATACAAAGCACAGCAATTAAATCATGCTGTACTCTTTGACCAGCTCTTTGGACAGTAATAGGAGTGAAATGGTTTGCGGGCTGGAGGAGGTCTTGGCATAAACACGAGCCCTTTAAGCAGTGCTGGCACCAGGTGCCGGGCCGAAAGGCCGCGCTGCCTCCGGGGCGCTGCGCGTGCGGCGAGCTGGGGGGCTGCCCGTCTGATCCTTGTTTTCTCTTTCAGATGGAAAGAATGCGAATGGATCCAAACAGCGTTATAATCGTAAAAGAGAAACTGCATATTCCAAAAATGAGAACTTTTCCAGTCAGTCCCGTCGCTCCAATTCACAGAAAAGCAAAGCTTTTAACAAGATGCCCCCTCAGAGGGGAGGTAGCGGCGGAAGTGGCAAACTTTTTAGCTCTTGTAATGGTGGAAGACGAGATGAGGTGAGAATTGTAATGCCGTGTCTCCAAGGCCTTCTTTCTTGGGACGAGAGGATCACTCTGACCTGCCTAGATAGGTCTTCTGTATTCAGCTCCTGGGCTGGGAAGGGAAGGAGCGATAAGAGGTGCTAACATCGTTGAGATGCCACATTGAGTGTGAGCAGAACAACTTTGCAACAACAGAAGAGGAGTGCTCTCTGCTCTGAGAGACTTGCCATAAAAAGGAACAGTAAAACTAGTGGAAGTGCCACCTGAGGAATGGGTACCTAGGCAGGCCACATACATATCTCAGGAAACAAAGGTCCTTTATGAAAATATGTAGCGATACACTTTCTAGCGTTTAAAAGTCCGGGATGATTGTGTCTAACCACTTGAGTGTACAAATTTGCACGTGGTAGTGGCATTGGGAAAGTAATTAAATTAGCGTTGGTGATATCAAGATGGAGTAAAAGCAGATGGGGGCTTCTTATGCTGCTGTGGGTATGAATGCTGTAGATCACTGGTGGGTTTGCATTGATACAGAAACCGTTGATTTTTTTCAGTTTTAGTGGATGAGCAAAGCTACTTACCTAAAATGCTAACTCTGTCAAAACTCTTTCTGTCTCTGTTCAGTACTCATTCTCTGTTTTGTTATATGAAAACTAACTACAAACGAGTATCATTTGTGCAATAGTAGTCAAATATGTGTTACTGGCCATATAAAAGTATACTGTCAGGATTTCAGCAACTTTCTTCTGTTACTAACCTTGACTGCTAGGTATTGTTGGCTTTTACTTGTCGTTATTTGGGTTGTTTTTATGCTCTCCTCCATTTCATCCGTGTGGGGTAAGACCACTCAGTTCTAACTTTCAGGTTCTCATGCACTTTTGCTGCAGTGCTTGATTTACGGAATGGGAATAGGAGAAGGTGAGTCAGTGGGTGCTGCGTATTCTGCACGTAGTCGCTGCTGGGGCCTGGGTGTCAACTTGTACTGATGCTTTTGTGGTAAAATCGAGCAAGTTCTAATAAATGCTGTTGTCTCTTAGGTAGCAGAGGCTCAACGGGCAGAGTTCAGCCCTGCCCAGTTCTCTGGTCCCAAGAAGATAAATCTGAACCACTTACTGAACTTCACTTTTGAACCCCGTGGCCAAGCAGGCCATTTTGACGGGAATGGACATGGCAACTGGGGGAAAAGGAACAAGTGGGGACATAAGCCTTTCAACAAGGAACTCTTCCTACAGGCCAAGTGAGTGGAAGACTAGCAGGGTTCTCAGACTTCTACAGAGACAGTAAGCCGTAAGGAACAATCGGCCAGGGAATTGTTTGATCTTGAACTTTTCCAGGGTAAAGTTACCTCTAGTGTATTTAGTGCTCATGACTACACTTGGAAGGGAAAAAATGTACGAAGTTCTCTTCTTTACCTATTAACAAGGTATCTAATTGACTGAATCTTTTGGACACAAGCCAATTAGTCTTCTGCCTTAATTTTCCAGCATCGTTTGTGGAGTATGACACTCCATTTGGGAAGACATATCTAGTTCCCTTATGGAAAGTTAACCTTTCTTCCAAAAAACCCAGCATGTTGAAATGGAAGAGGTAGTGGTTGCTGGATTAAAGCTAATCTGAATTTAAGTCCCAGAAACAATTACTCATATGGGTGTCTCTCTTAATTCTTAAACTGCTGTTTCGGGTTGGCTTCGCATCACGGGTCCCTAAGTATGTAATAGTAACCCAAACAATGGTCAGTATGGTAATCCAGCAGCAGAATTTCTTTTGACTGGTAGTAATGGTCACTTTCACTGGAATTTGGAGTGCTTCCCATATCTGATCACGTTAAATACTATAAAAACTATTTTCAGTGTTAATGCTTCTAATTTTTCCCTATTGATTTATGACTAGATTTTCACTTACTGTAGTGAAGTCTGCTTGCAGGAACTCTAGTAGTTCTACTTCTTGTAAGCATGCTCTTTCCACTTGTGGATTCCCTATTTTTTAGAGATCCTTGACGGAGCTGGCTCTGTTCCTTCCATTTTTCTGAAAAAACGTTCTGCTTGGCTCACTCTGTAGGTAGTATGCGATGCTATGTCTAATTGAAATCGGACATACCTGTATTCTGGGAATCTGATCATGAACTGAACTCTGAACTCTGTTGGGTTTTGTTGGTAGAAGTTACCAAACTTCTACCAGACTGTGTCCAGTAGTTTTCTGCTGGACAAAGAAGAAGCTCTGAGAATCCTGTGGGATAGTTCTCCAAGAATTTTTAGAAACAACTGAGTGGATCATCTGTCTCTTTGCCTTTCCCCAGCTGCCAGTTTGTTGTCTCTGAAGAACAGGACTACACAGTCCACTTTGCTGATCCAGATACCTTGGTCAACTGGGACTTTGTGGAGCAAGTGGTCAGTTGTGATGGGCTAGATATTTTTTTTCTTATTAAGAAACTCAATCTGTCTTTAACTGCTTCTTTGTGATGTTACGTAAAACTCAGCTGTTTCTGAGCTTCAGGCCTTTTCTGTCACTCCCACAATACTGGGAATGATCTGTCATGGAATATATTATGAAGTACTTTGACAGGAAAAGAGAAGTGTTAAAATCTATTAGGAAAATTAGCAGCTTCTTCTTGCTTTCGCAGATGGGAGCTCATCAAAAATAGTATCTGACATTCTGTAGACTCAGTCCTTGTGATCAAGATATTAACAGAAAACTTGGGCATGAGTCCATGAAAGAGGACTAGAGTGTAGAATTTTGAAGAATTATCTTGTGCATAGGTGGCCCATCTTGCCTAGCAACAAAGTGGAAAATCTCCTGATAATTGTGGCCAGAACTTTGGGTTACCCCAAGCAGAAACTTAGTCTGTGAAGACTAGTCGTCGTGGCTGGTGTAGCTGGTGGGGAGGTACGTTTACCGTTACCTGACCCTATGAGAGAACTGAAAAATCAGGTGCTTGGTTGGCTGTTTTATCTCTGCGACGTACAGATGCTAACAAAACACCTGACTAAACTAGAATGTTCATGAAAATAGGTAAGTTCAGTCTCTCGGTTAAACAGGACTGCACAGTTGTGCTGCTGTGAGGTGACAGTTCATTTGCTGACTTCTTCATGTTTGAATTCAGATGATCTCTTAAGGGATGACAAATACAAAAAGGGAAAACATGAGAAGAGTTGCTCTTTTAATGTCGTTAGAGTAAAAAATACTCTATGGGTTAGCTTTGAAGGCTATTCCACTTATTGACCAAAATGGTTATTTAGTTCATGGTGTACTTAATTTCCCGGTAAATAAGCAGAACCCGAAGAACTGGAAGATTAATATGTTAGAGTAGATCTTACAGGTTTAGTTTCTGTGCTACAGAATGATTTCCAAGTCTATAACTTGTACTATTCCTCTTGTGTGCTGTTTCAGCGAATTTGTAGCCATGAAGTACCCTCTTGCCCAATCTGTCTGTACCCGCCTACAGCAGCAAAGATCACCCGCTGTGGGCATATCTTTTGTTGGGCATGTATCCTTCACTATCTCTCCTTGAGTGAGAAGACCTGGAGTAAGTGCCCAATTTGTTACGGCTCTGTTCACAAGAAGGATCTTAAGAGGTGAGGCTTGGTATTTATTAGAGGATACATGTCACTGAAATACTATTTTTACCCTGTAAAAATAATAACCTCCTCCTTACTTTGCAGTGTTATTGCTATGGAAACACGCCAATATGCAATTGGTGATGTCATTACAATGCAACTTATGAGAAGAGAGAAAGGTGTTCTGATAGCACTGCCCAAATCTCAGTGGATGAACGTGGTGCAGCCTGTCTATGTTGGAGGTGAGTGTATCTGAGTGGTTGGCATCCTGCTCCTAGCTGTGGCTTGGACTTGGCTAAAGATTTCCCATGGCAATGCCAAGCTGCCATCTTAAAATAGTTCAGACCACAAAGCATGGATTTTAGTAGCTGGAAACCTTAATGATCACATCTTAATAAGCAATCTACCCATACTTAGTTTTTTTCTAAGATTTTGTGTTCTGTTTCCCTTCAAGTTATTGCGCTGCAGACTTGTGCCTTCTCATTTTTTGTTATAGCTTGGTGTGCGTTTTGTCTTGTACAGTCACTGGTGTCATTCTTGCTGCTTTAGTTGGCTCTACAGTGTCCTTAACGTTTGCCTTCTGGCTCCTCATTCCACAGCTTAGCAAAAATAACTGTGTCTAAGCTATTTCAAGGATGTATTCTTCAACAAGGTTTTCATCATCTTCGCTTATCGACTGAGATCTGTGAACGATTTGGGGAAATAGTCAAAATTATTGCAAACCTATTCCAAACATCTGTTGCCTGACTTCTACAGTTTTCTCCAGTCAAGTACTGTGACTAATGCATCAGCATCTTATCTGTTGGTATCATGAAAATTTGGTGACTAAAGAAATAATTTTACTTAGCATTGCTGTTTTGTGGGCTGTCTTGGCTCGCTTCATTTTGCAGCCGCATTTGCGAAAAGCTGTATGTGTTTAAGCTCTCTGCAAAAAGTCAAGTCTGCTAACTCACGGTGGGTATCCAGCATGCAGAGCGTGTGCTTACATGTCCCTCAGTCTTTGAAAATAAAGGACTCTAAATCCTATTATAAAACAACAAACCCTTCTGTCCTTCGATCCAATACTGGTTTTGAGATTGTTCCAAACCCAGAAGCTTCACCGTTAATGGGATGTTCTGCAGACAGTCCTTAAAAGAGGTTGGACCCTTGGGTCCAGTGAATATGTGTGTGATGTGATTCTATACTTGCTGTAAAGCTTATTGTTAAGACAATTGCTGTAGTAAGAAGATGACTATGTTTTTCTGACCCTTGGAATTCTTTAGTTTATCTCTTTCTGCTGTGCTTCCTGTAAAAGACTAATAATGTTTTGTAGAGGTTTTGAATATATAAAGGTTTAGGAACTAGTTTGAGAGAAAACAGAGGTAGGTCACTTTTGCAAAACTTCCAGTTTCAGTATTTTTGAGGATAGAGAGAAGAGGAAGAAGCTGCAGGCTGGATTTTCAGGAAACTTTGACCATCCAGGGCTTCTCAGGGGTAATGCTTCCACAAAAAAGAAAAAAAAAAAAAAAAAAAAGGAACTTGGACTTGAGTTTTGAAGCGTAGCAACTTAGTTGTGAAGTTGCAGGTAAACTTCTGTGTCAGGGAGATCCATGTAGCAGAGAAGGTACGGGGCACAAGCTTGTGTCATCACTGGTATAAAGTAACACACAGAGTTTGTATCAAACTTTCTAAATATTGTCCACTTGGCAGTGGATTAACTCAAAGTTGAGCCGTAATGAAACTTCAGAAGAAATGGCATTTCCTGATGCCAGTTCAAACTGGTGCCTCTACATGAAAATATTAATGGTTTGGTGCTCCTTCTGTCCAGATGACCAGCACAGCCAGTATTCCAAACTGCTTCTGGCATCCAGGGAGCAGGTCCTGCAGTTGGTGATTCTGGAGGAGAAAGCAGCATTACTAAAACAGTACGAGGAGGAAAAACATACCCCGGAGGCATGCTTTATTGAGGCTGCTATCCAGGAACTGAAGGTGAGAACCTCTCTGGATGCTTTTAGTAACGTTATTTTTAACAGTATGTTGAGCGTTTATCTTTTGCCGCTTAAGTGGTTGTGTGTGATTATTCTGGTCTCCGTGATGTACACACTAGCAAGATGGTGATGTTTACTGCTAGAATAGCAATGGGAACCTTGGAGGAGATTGTAGCCCTTGGGCTCCTGGTTTCTGATGTGACATTCAAGGTAACAGAACAGCATTTTATTAAATGGTATTCCTCTCAGAAATGTTAAAGAGTTATAATTAAAAAGGAAGATAGTTTTGCCTTTCAGGCCTGGGATAGCTTCTATCGAACAAACATAAGCAAACGCAGAGAATATTCCTTTTAAAAGAAGCCTTTACATGTCCTGCAGTGGGAGAGGACTGCTCTTCAACGGTCTGTCTTTGTCACAGATGTATTATAGATCTATGAAAACCTGAAGTATAGAACAAGGCTAACGATAATTATGTTGATAGTCGCCTGGCTAAAATAGGAAACTGAAACTTGTTCTCTTTGGATGGCCTGTAGGAGCGAGAAACAGCACTCACTGCTGACAAGGATAAAAGCAGTGGCATTGCTGGAATTAGTGCAGCTGTAGAAGAATTGGTCCTAGACAGCTCCAAGTCTACGGAGCCTGCAGTTTTGCAAGAGAAAAAGGTGGGTAACAGTTGTGTTTGGGCGGATCTTGTTGATAACTAGTCCTGCCACCTTACGCAGCGGTGCAGGTGAACTGGTACCAAAGATTTTTTGCAGAAATAATCCACTTCTGAAAGTGGCGATTGTGGCACTAACTGTATGCTCTCTGCTGTGGTAGTGTGGAGTGGAGTATCTCTCTGCATTCGATGAGGAGCTTGTGGAGCCTTGCTCTGATCTGGCAAGTTCCTTTTTGCCTCCCATGGAATCAGAAGAGGCAGTGCTGGATGAAGAGGAAGCACCTGAGGTGGATACATTAGGGGAACCTGATGTGAAAACTACAGAAGAATTAAATCCAGCTGAAACAAGCTACCAAGAAAGTAAAGATACAGTTAGCAGTGGACATCATAACAGCTCTCCTTTTTACTATTTCTATCAAGGTAAGTGCAATGAAACCCTGGAGTCATGGGGGCAGAGCTGCATCCTTTAAGATATTTTCTGGGGAAGGCATTTGTTGGGTCAATAGATTCAGCTAATCTCTGTGAAATAAAACTTCTCAACCTTCAGAAAGGTTTTAGTTTCATTACTGGTGAATGGACTGAGGTGAGGAAAAGAGTATTAACAATTAACAGGCAAAGAACAACTGATGATGTCTTGTCTTACAGCGGAGGACGGACAGTGTATGTATCTTCACCCTGTGAACGTTCGGTGTCTTGTTCGTGAATATGGCAGCTTGGAGAAGAGTCCAGAGAAGATAACTGCAGCTGTAGTGGAGATAGCTGGCTACTCAATGACAGAGGTAATCATTTCATCTTCACGTTCTAGTAATTTGATCTTTGCAATTGGCAGGTGAGATGTTTCTCTTCGGTAACAAGAAATAATCACTATGAATGGGTAGGCGTGCTTATCTGTGAAGATCATATGTGTAAGGTGCAATACTTGAAGTTGGTTTTGATCAGCAGACTGCAGTCTAACTTGCTTTCCTCTACTAGAAAGTAGGAAGTTTTAGGAGTAGGAGAATTGTAAGCTTAACATCGGTTTGTTCTTAAGAGTAGCTTGAAGTAGGCACATCTTTGTGAACCTGGAGGAACGTTCTGCAGCACCTGTCTTCAGCAAACAGCTGTTTCTGAGCATCAAGGGTAAGGTGGGATGTTAGGTAAAATAAGAGGGTGGAAAGTAACTTCAGTGTTTGAGATAGAGGCGTCTCTGAGGCAGCGAAGGTGCTTAAGACACTGAAGTTCTAGAAGAGAATGGATCTTGAATTCCTTTGCCTTGGTTAAACTACTGTAAGAACTGGCATATGCAGTAACAATTACATGTAATTCCTAATTAATCTTTAATAAAGTGTATGTTTGAGTAAGAATGGATGCAGAGATAGTGAATTCTCTCCAAGTTTTTCTTCTCCGCAAGGAAAAATACAAAACTCACCTTGTTTCCATCAAGCAAAGTGGTGGTTGACAGACAAAAGAATTTAAGTGCAAAAGGCAAATTTAGTCTAGTGCAAGCAGAAGTGCACCACAGGACTGGTGCTGTAGAATTCTATTCCAGTGATGTGAGAACAGAGGAATAACAAGATCAATGACTGAACTGGATTAACTGTATCCAGATACAATTATGATGTAGTTGGTGAAGGTTTTGGAGCATTTGGTGCTGACTCAAGGCATCGTTCCCACTTTAGTAGTTTATAAAGTGGTTATTGTGTCACTATGCTTTGTTTTTTTCCATTTGATGTGATGAAGGGTGAGTGTTGTGTCTCCACAGCTATTCATCAGTATGGCAGCCTCTAGACCTTGTTGCAATGATGTATCTGCTCTTTCTCTTTTTTTTTTTTAATCAGGATATAAGACAGCGTCATCGCTACCTCTGTCATTTGCCCCTCACCTGTGAGTTCAGCATTTGTGAACTGGCTCTGAAGCCACCTATCATCTCTAAGGAGACTTTAGAGCTGTTCTCAGGTTGGTACTACCTTTCTACTCGTCTCTGTCAGTGGATCTGTGGGGATCCACAGGGAAGAAGTGGGAGTAGTTCTCCCTTCATGGCAGAAAAAGGAGCGTAAAGAGCAGCTTTACTCCTCTTTCGTCAACTGTGATGACTGTTTAGTCAGAACAACCCCTATTCACTGCTGTAATGACAACAATTACACAAAGAATAAAAAGGAAGAGCATATGTTGTTTTGTAAGCATGTCTTGTTGTTAATGTGCTATAACTGAACGCGTTCACAAAGTAAAACGCTGCCAAAGTATCGGTGTGGTTCTTTTATATCCAATGTTGTGTGTTGCTCCTAGATGACATTGAAAAGAGGAAACGCCTACGGCAGAAGAAGGCTCGTGATGAACGACGACGTGAACGCAGAATTGAGATAGAAGAAAACAAGAAACAGGGCAAATGTAAGTCTTGCTGGTGGGTTCCCACTCATCTTTAGTTGCTGAGCTGATTTCTTGAGCTATAGGATGAAATCCAAGGCCTTTAGTTTGTAGTGTGTACTTAGAGGGAGATTAGTGTGTTAGGAACAACCTCTACATAGAGTAAAAAATGCAGTTTTAGGGCATTAAATGACGTTATGCTGTTCTTGCATAGCTAGATGTTATGGGAGAGAGACGGCGTTTGAGGGCACAACTATCTCCTTGGTATATACAGCCCTCAGGATTCTTGATTTCTGTTTTTATAGTAATCACTGTATAGAGTGGAAAGGGAAGAAGGCAAAAAGAATTGCCTGGGAGCTGCTTCCATCCAGCAGCAGGGCTTATACTGGTCTCTAAAATAGCAGATGGAAAGAAAATTTTTGAGCTGGCACCTCCTCAAATCCTGAAACAAGTTGCATATTGACAGTCTTCCCCCACGTTGTGTAGTGCTTTAATTCAAAGCCTCTTTCTAGATCCAGAGGTCCATATTGCTTTAGAGAATCTGCAGCAGTTTCCTGCTTTTACATCTTGCCATGGAGAAACCAGCACTGATCATCAGAGCTTCTGTCCTTCTCCTCTTGGCAGAAGCCCTGTGTTTCAGACAGGTGAGCATCTGCAAAAACATGTTACATCTAGCTCTTGGTTGTTCTCTGGGGATCTACTGCTCAGGTCATCAGGCTAAACTTCCTTAGTACTGACCAAAGACGACTCTCCTATGTTGCTTCCAAGATCATACACAGAAGACTGAGACTGCTAGGAGATTCTGGTTGTTTGTCTGCTTTTTGCTGCTTCTACTTTAGTGACAATGCAATAAACACAGTGGTTACTGTACTGTTTCAGTCTTTGCTGAGGCAAAAGAGAGGAAAGGGGGTGGGACTGAGGAAAGGCAGAAGTGTGTGTATGCCAGGAAAACACCACAAGCATTTTCTCTTTCTACCTTCTGCATCTTCCCATCATGTCGTAGTAAAATAAAACATAACTTGTAAGCACTTGGATTGTTGTCCAGTTACGCTTTACCAAATGTTTTATCTTGCTGTTCATAAAAAAAAAACATTAAATAGAAGCTATTTTTTTTTTAAAGCCAGCAAACAAAAGGCACCCAAAAACTAATTCTCACCCTGCAAATCTTCCTTAAATAAAAATACTGAGGAGATTTAGCAGTTGCCACTGTGTGATTAATGGATGGAACTGATAGGATAAATATGGCTCATTACAGAAAGTAGGAAAGCCTTTTATTTTTGTTTCATAATTGGAAGCTGCAGAGTAAGTGCCTTTGCCAAATGCAATTGGATTTAATTAACTGCTTCTTTTCTCTGTAGAGTCTATTCCAGCTCCACTGTCACCTGCTGCCAGCCAGGCCAGCCCGTTGCTCTGTGGGAGCTTAGAAGACGACTCTCCATTCCCATCCTTTGCCCAGGTAAGCCACGTGACAGAGTAAATCTTGTCGGAATTCCCGGTGTCTTAGCTGGGTCTAAGAGTACAATTGCTTCCTCACAAAAGCAATGTGGGATGAAACTTACAGAGACAGCGTGGAGTTTTGAGTTCTGGAAGGGCTTCCTAGATTTTCTTGCCACTTTGGGGGATTTGCAGGATTGTTCTGGTTTGGATTGTTGGGGTTTAATTGGATCTTACTACTTTTTTTGATAGATGTTGAGGGTTGGAAAGGCAAAACCGGAAACGTGGCCCAAACCTGCTCCAAAGACAAGAGGTAAGAAAACTTGGTATTGCTGTGTTGGCTTCCTTTCTGTGCATCTAAATCTTAAATCTTAGAGCTTCACAAGAAACATCTGGAGTGTGGAGAGGCATCTGCACTGCCAAAGTTTATAAAGCCCTCTCCTTTCCTTTCTTTCAGATGAGAACACTCTGGCACTCCCTGTGCCAGCAGATAGTGATGGAGAAAGTGACAGCTCTGACCGCATGCCTGTGCCCAGCTTCCAGAATTCCTTCAGTCAGGCTATTGAGGCAGCCCTCCTGAAGCTGGACAAACCGTCTGCTGCTGATCATTTGTCAGGTAAGGGAGGGAGTTGGAGGAGAGAGAAGAAGTTCTGAAGTAGGGAAAAAAAAATAATTAGTATCTCTCCTGAGAGAAGGGAGAGAAGGAGTTTGGGGGACCAAAAATTGGCTGCAGAACAGGTCTGAAGTGTATCAGGTTGTGTTTTATGAGCATCTTGATTAGGGCTTCTGTTAGCCTAAAGCAGCTTTCTCAGAGGGAGCTGGGAAGATCTCCAGCTAGCAAAGAATCCTGTTAGGGCAAAGATGGCTTCTGGTCATCATGTTTGCCATCTCTGCTGGAACTTAATTTAAGCTTTGTCTCGAGGAGGGTTAGGTTATGTGCTTCAAAGATGCCTCGCCTGCTGAGCAGCTGAACTGCCACTTAAGTTTGACCAAAATGTCAAGGTAACTGCTAGCTGGAATTTCAGACAAGGGAGCCTGAAATAAATTGCGATGAACTGATAAAACTCATTTATAACGCTAGGTTCTGTTTAGCTTTGGGTTCTGTTTGGAGACGGCATTGAGTGATGGAGAACTGGGGACAAGGGGCAGGGAGCTGCAGTGAGTTTAAACTCCAGTTGTAATGGTTGTTGGACATGGATGAAAGCAGTATCCGAAAGGCAAACTGCTGCATGCTTGCAGTCCTAGAGTCTGCCATTGCAACGGCAACCTTAGCATCAGTTCAGCATGTTTATAGGTGCACGTGGGTGTGATAGTCTCTTGGTGTGTCTGCAGGAATTTTTTATAAGCTACCTGGTGTTCAGTGAGTTGACAGGAAGTGTCACAAACTGATAAAGTCATTTAGGAAGGGAAGACCATGTATTGTTTCTTGTGTGATGTTCCTGTTCCATGAGAAAAGTGACAATATCATTTTAATTCTTCACAGAGGAAAAGGGAGGCAAGAAAAGAAAGAAACAGAAGCAGAAGCTACTGTTCAGCACCTCTGTTGTTCACACAAAGTGATTCTGCTATTCAAGAGAAGTTTCCTCTCCTGGTTTTCTTTTCCTTTTGCTTTGTTTTGCTGCTAATAGTTTAAGTATTTAAATTTGGACAGACTAAACTTGTGTTTCCAGGGCTTCTAGGGGTTCAGGAGGAAACCATGACAGCATTATGTTGAAGTAAGATCTTTTTATTCCAACTTACCAAATCGGTTCATACTGAAACAAAGTTTTGAAACAACCCAGAGACCATTCAGCCAAGGCTTCTAGTCTGTGCCATGTCAATTCTTTTGGCCTCATAAGCAGTATGAAAGCGTTTACATCTGCGTGGCACTGCCAGCCTGCTGCAGTATTGCCTGAGTGAAGGGGCAGAGAGCCTTCACCTCCCCAGAAGTATTCATGCAGAGAAGTCGGTCTGGCTGTGACAGTAGTACTGTTTCAGTAAAGCTGTTAAACTGCTCTCTTCAGAAACTGGTTTCCTCTGAGCTGGGAATGGGCAAAAGAGCTTCCTGGCTTTGAAGTGTTAGCTGCTATCTGTTCTTTTTCTAAAGAGTGAGAATTCCTCCTGATCTCCTGGCTTTGAAAGACTTAAAGCTGAGGTGAGCGTAAAGCAGAACTTGGCTAGTTGGTTTTGAAGTGACTCTTGCTGAAATTGTGTATTTCAAAATGCGTACTGGCACTAGTGGTAGAAGGAACTCCTGGCTTATTGCAGCTGTTCAACTCCGTTTTAATGTGGGTGAGTGAGGCTGCTAATTCTTTTTCCTTTTTTGCCAACCATGGCCAACAAATCCTTTGTAACCAGATCATCTAGAATAAACACTCCACCCTAGGGCTCTTGGTAATAACTGCACGAGTGATGTTACGACACTGGCTCCTCTTGAATTGAAGACCGACTGATAGCTGGAGCCCACAGATATTTTATGCCCCAGCAAGGAACACGGATGGGTTTTTTGCACTGGGATAAGGGCCTGTATCTGCTTGGTTCTGGGATGTGAGTTGATCTGCACTAAGCACCTCGGGTTATAAACATGCCTCTTCTGGACCCCTGCCCCCTCTTTTTTTTGGGTGGTCGCATTCTGCACTGCTTGTGGTTTGATTTAAAGCTAATGAGTTAAGTGGTGTGGATTTTGTTAAATAAAATGAACTGTAGGTGTAATGTACCAGTCAAGGCCAACAGTTGCAATAAATCATATGCGCACACTTAAACTACTGCAGACTTCTTGAGCTGTAACTTGAACTTCTACATCACCACGGAGCGTGATACCGCTTTCAGCAACACATGTAAACCTTAGCATCCTACATTTTCTTTCAGGGAGCTGGTATGAAGTACCACCTAACTTACAGGGCAAGTTGTTGTGTCTTCTGTTATGTTCAGCCCCACCTGCCCCAGGAATTGAGCTGCCTGCACTCTCAGAGGTTTTGAAAAGTTCATGTGCCTCCAGTAAGGAGCAGACGGCTCCCTCTGACACTGCCGGGTGTATTCATTGGGTGTCCCTATTTTAAAAAGCTTGTCAATATATTGATGCCTGTTTTCAAAACAACAGGCTCCCTGTTAAACAAGCGCTTCCTCAAGGCATGTGCGCAAGGGAAGCTAGTACCAAAGAGTTGACACTTCACAAGACACTGTATGCAGCTGTAAACTAGAAAGAAGGGGGGTGACAGGGAGGTAAAGAATGTTTCTGTTACTACAGGAGGATAGAGGAAATGCTTGCAAAACACTCTTGGAAAGCAGCTTAATTTCACACTTGGTCACAATTAACTACACTTGAGGGAAAGACAGCACAGCTTGTCAAGAGAGTGCAAAGAAACTAAGACAAGTGCCTAAAAGTGGTAGCACATCTTGTTAGTGCTTCAAATGCGTATTGGAAAATGATCTGTCAGGGAATAGAAAGCCACTAAGAAGGAAAGATTTGAGTATGCAGCTAACTGTGTTCACAGTGCTATTGTTTCCTACCTGTAACAGTATTTTTAAGTCATGGAACAGGAGTAACTACTTAAGTGTCTAACCATTATCCGTTGTTTATTATCCCTACGCCTTTATAGTCAACTTTTCTTTGTGGTGGCAAGAGAGCAGTTGGAGCTAGTACAACTTGCCTCCACTCCTCACTAGCACTAGAGCAAGGGAAAATTACGCAGGCAAGGAACTGTCCCTTCTGCAGGGGCCGTCTCTGCAGGACAGCATCTTCAAGTTGTATCTCATTTTCCTATGGATTCAAGAGATGCTACCAGCAATGCTCCTTTCCTGTAACTGATTGGTGTAACCTTAATAAATATTTAAGCAGTACTTGTACCTATGAGTTTTATAATGGTGAGCCTTCGAGTTCTACCTTACATTCCCTGTAGTTTCTGCTCCTGCATAGATAACTAACTGGTGCTTTGTGACTGAAAACAATGGATATCCCTATGAATAACAGGTGCACTTGAAGATAAGGCCCCAAACTGAAAGATGTTAATGCTCTCTCTGTACTGAAGGAGAAAAACTACATTCCTTGTCTGTGCCAACTGCCTAAAGCTTGCTTCTACCTCAGCATGAAGATCACGCTGAGCTACTAAGCTCTTTAGTAGTTTTGATTCCTGGAGTAAAACAGACAAGTAACCCACTTAAGTGTAATGCAGTTTTTTTTTTTTTTTTAAAAAAAACTTTATTATTCAAGAACACCTGGAATGGGGAAAGGAAGTCTAAATATGGACAGGTACTTTTCCCAGCCCTTGCTTTACTTACTACAGAAAACCATTATCATCTTGATTACACCAGTACAGAAGAGAGGTGAACAGTAATAAGCAGTATTCAGTCTGTCTCTGTGCCATCATCCTCTTCCTCATCTCCACTTTGAGGCTGCTCTTCTATAAGGGAACAGCTCAGCACCGACTGCCGGATGCGCTGTCTTTCCTCTGCAAGAAAGAGGCCAACATAGGGTAATTACTTGAGGACATCCAGCACACTTGAAGAGATCAACTTGTAGGTAAAGGCACGTTTCTCAGTTGCAGGAGCTGGAAGTAGCCTGGCACATCCTACAAAACCTCCAGCAATTCAGGCTGCTCTTCAGGAATGCAGCTGGAGGAACTCACCTTCATTTGTGCAGTTCTGCAGCAACGTCAGCAGCTGCCTTCTGTTATGCTGGATTAGGAACTTCTGACATGACCTTATGGTACCTATCGGAGTCAAAAGAACGATATGAAACAAGTTTTGAAACCATGAAACCAAGTGTTACCACATGAAGCATGAAGATCTTTATCACACAACAAATATCCTGGGCACCACCTTTATTAAGGCAAGTGATAAGAAGCGTGTGTAGAATGTGCTTCCCCAGTGGCGCGATGATGATACTTTCTAACAAGTAGGGCCACTTCTTTGTCCCAAGTGGTTAATTGTCAGGACATGGATAACGCTATACTTCAAAAATAAGTTTTTAAAACATTAATGCAGTACGTACTGCTCTGGTTGTCTGCTCGCTGTAATGAGGACTCCTGCAGCATTACTGAGGGTCTGAGCACAGGAGGGTTGCTGCCCCTTGTTTAGAGCCACCTCTGCCCGCCGCGCTGCGAGGCTCACCTCCGACGTGCAGGGTGCTGAGGAAGCAGGGGCAGCGCATCCCTCGGCTCTCCAGCTGCCTGACGAGCGGCAGCGCCGAGCACAGCAGCCGGTAGAAGTCCTTGCGGCAGCGCAGCAGCACGGTGCCCGTGTAGGCGTTCAGGTACTTCACTGCGGGGAGCGGCACCTCAGCGCCGGCACCTCCGGGGGGGTCCTTCTTCCTGCCCGGGGGTCCCCTTTTTTCCTTGGGGGGGTGTCTCTTCCCGGGGGGTCCCTTCCTTTCCCGGGGGTCTCCCTCACTCCCTCCAGGGGGCCTTCCCATGGGGGTTCCCCTTTCTTCCCGAGAGGGTTTTCCGTCCCTGGGGCCACCTCTTCCTGAGGGGGCTTTCTGAGGGGATCCCTTCCTTTCCTGGGGGTCTTTCTTCCCGGGGGTCCCCGTTCCCAGGGAGGTTCCCCTTCCTTCCCGGGGGTCCTTCCCTTCTTTCCCCGGGGGCCTTTCTTCTCGGGGGTGCCCTTCCCCCCCGGGGCTCCCCCTTTCTCCCCAGGCTCCCCGTCCCTCCCCTCCGGGCCCCCGCCACCTGTGAAGGACACGGAGCAGCAGGCCAGCCCGTAGTCCCCGTAGGCCCTCGCGATGGCGTCCCTGACGGCGATGCCCACGGCGCGGTCCTCGATGCAGGCCCGGCCCCGCGGCTCCTCAGCCACCACCTCGCACAGCACGTACCTGGGTGGGGGGGCGGGGGGGTCACTAGGGCCCAGCCGGGCCCGAACCCGGCGCCGCGCCGCCCGCTCACCTGTTCTTGAAGCGAACCATGCCTCCGCCGGACCGACGTGGTGCCCAGCCAATGGGAGAAGCGCCTCGGAGCGCCGCAACCAATGGTCGCCGCGAGGAGGCGGGGTCAGAGGAAGGACTTCCCGTCCTGACGCCTCCGCGGCGGCCCTGCCCTTTCCTCCAGGTGCCGGCTGCGCGCATGCGCCTTGTGTCCCCCCCCCAGGGGCGACCCCGCCGCCTTCCCGCCAGCCCCCGCGCGGGGGCGCGCGAGGCGCGCGGTGCCGGGGGCCGTGAGGGGGCTGTGAGGGGGCACGGAGCGGGCCGGCCCCTTGAGCCTGCTGAGGGCTAGTTAGCTAATTAATTTTTATAAAGCAGGCTCAGCTGCTTGGGCTGTGTCCCTTCTGCCCCCCGGGCTGGTGCTTTTGTACCTCATTAACGTGAGCCCAGCCCTCCTAGGAGGGCTCCTGTCCCTTGCTGCCTCACAGAATTAAGCTCCAATGTTAATACAATATCTAGCAGTAATATTATTATAAGTTCCAGCCTTAACGCTTCACGGTACTGAGCTCCTTGGGCTCTGGCTGTGGAGACCTGTGAGGCGGGGGTGTGCTCTGTGTCGTGCTGCCTGACCCGCCGAGCCGTGGCAGGGCTGCGAGCGTGGCCTCATTGCTAATTCAGAGTGGAAACATCTCCACAAAGGGCCTTAATTCGAGACAAAGAACACGGTGATAAAGCCGGTGGAAATCCTGTCCTGGGCGATAAACTTCTGCCCTCTGAAATGGATGCCCGCGGCGCTGCATCTGTCTCTTGTCTCCCTCCTTCGCCTGTGCTCGCGCTTCCTGTCATGTTTTTCTGAGGACTGTGGAATGTAACTTGCCTCAAGAGAAAGAAGCACAAAGTCCAGTACGGACTCTGTAAAAAGAGACCTTTTTTGGTGAGGCCGCGAAGAAAGGGACCGGGAAATCTGTCAGCTCCTGGTGCTGATGTGCGTAGAAGCATTTACCTGGGAGAGACCGCGCTGGATGGATTTTTGCCATGTTGCTTTGTGCTTTAGTATCTGTGACTGGGATCTAACCGTCAGCTGTTCCACTCATCAGTGCAGCGAGCTCCTTGGTGATAAGCTATTCCCACACTTCTGTGTGATATCAAAAACATGAGTCTGTGAACATGGCCGTGTGTTTCCTCTGAGGAGTGAGGCCCTGGGCGAGCCTCCCAGCGCGGCTGCTGCCTCCATGCTCTGGTGGTGTTCCCCTTCGTGCCCTCTGACTGGGTTCATTCGCGCCCTCCCTCTTTTCCCTCCTTTTGCAGGGTTGCAGCTGGGTCCCTGTCAGGCAGCCCATGTGAGTGCACTCTGCCCTGTAATCCAATAGGACGTGTGCACTGTGCGTGCTCCTGGCTCGGTGCTGTGGACAGCGAAAGCCTCGTTTTTCGGTCCAGAAAGCTGATTAGGAAAGACAGTGCAAAGAGAGAGCGGTGTTGTGAGAGAACCCTGCCCTGCCTCGTTTCATGTAGGATGTTGCCTTTAGTTCCCTGTCGTTGGTCTGGATGATGCACAGAGCAGCCCTGAGCCACCACAGCTCCTGTACAGTCAGCGCTCGTGTTAGCACCAGCTGTGTGACTCCGGTCAGGCTTCACGGTGTGCTGAGCTGACAGCGCAGGACTTAAAAGGTTGCAACACCTTGCAAGATTTGCTGTATTGATTTGTGTCAGTGATTCAAGAGACTGTCACAAGTGATGGGGAGTTATACAGTCAAGGTGGAAAAGAACTGTCTCCTAAGAAAAGATCTGACAGAGAAAAATTCAGAAAACGCAATTTGAATTGAAGAGTGGGTCAAGACACCTGCCAAGGGAGAGGATGAATGTCTCTCCTGCAGACCTGGAGAGGTGATAGGGCCTTGGAACAGCTTGTGAAATAGGAACTATGAAGGACAGAGTACACCAGGACAGGGGGAAATGATGTTGCACTCTCTATATGCATTAGAGGCAATTTATAAACCAATTTGAGAGCTTTGTATAGGAGATTCTTTATCAGTGCCTAAAGAATAATCGTTTCATCAATGATTGTCCAACAACGTGAGGAATTTGATAAACTCCCGGGCTGAATTTCTCTGGCCTTGGTCTGCATATTGATTTTATTTCAAGAATAATAGAGTAAATGCAGTAAATGGCTGGTATTGATGTGTTGTGAAGAGCAGGACAAAGTATGTTTTGGAGCTGTTTGGGTCCTGCGTTGCTGCCACTGCTCAGCTACTTCAGAGGCCTCAAAGATTCACCAGTGAGACTTTCTTCCCTCCACATCCCGTAGCTGTTCTGAGACTGCCTGTTTTGAGTCTGGCCCTGGGCAGAGATAAACAGCTGAGAAAGAGATTTTGGATTGACTTTGTGTTCCTGTCCACACAGCGTTACGCTAAGTAATGGAACAGTTACAGTCACTATGCCAAGCAAGAGCAGGCCTGTGAGCCTGCTGGTTGGGGCGTTCTGTATCCAGCTGCCCCTCCAGCGAACGTTGCTTTAGATAAATGACCACCCAGCCGGGCTGAGGCAAATCCCCTGCTGAACCCCCAGTGCCCAGATCACAGCAGTTTCGTGGGCTGTTGCAGAGCTGGACCTGAGCAGCGGATGCATATCGGGAAGGTGAGTTTTGGAAACAGAAGCCTAATTCTCTCTCGGTGTAGTGTGAGGTAGCTGAGTGCCTCACCGGGGCTCAGAGCTGTGCTGAGCGGCCAAATGCCCTAAAAACCCGTCAGAAATAGTCAAGTGGGTTTTGAGCCCACCAGCCCTTCCTTGGCTGACCTGAGATGCAGAGTGGGGCTGGAAAATGGCCGAGGTTACATCTGCAGGAATGGAGTTCTGGCCTCCTCTGGGGTAGCTCTGCTCCAGAGGCGCTGAGCCTGCCTGCTCCTGTGTGGCCGGCCTTTGAGTGCTGGCCCGTGCAGCCCTGCCCTGGCCCTGCAGCTCGGTGCCCAGCAGCCCACACCTCAACAAGGCACTCAAACAAATCCTTATGCTTCTAGGCTGGGTGCTGTTGGGTGTGGGAGGGATGCTGAGGTCATTTTCCATGCTCACTTCTGCTCTGTGTGGTCGTAGGCACGTGGAGGGGTTATTCCCAAGTAGGCCTGATTGTTCTTATTACCATTTTCATTCATGACTTGACATTTTACTTGAAGACCTAGACCTTCATCTTGGATTTACACAGCATTCGTAATCTCCAAATTATGGGTTGGATCACATTTGTATTGTGTACAATTAATTGTGCTAATAAGCTGCGATAAACATGGTGATTAATGCGCACCTTCTGTTGTATGCAGCCAGCTCTTAGAATTTCTGAGTATTTGCTATCATTAAAATTGCCAGCAAATGTGTTCAGTGAAAAGACAGAGATCAGTTATTGAATCTTTGCGCTCTTTTTAGGCGGGAGGTTTGCATTTTGTAAATGAATCAACTGAGGTACAAAGGGATTAGGCAAATTGTTCGGAGTAAGTAGCTGTCAGACTGGAGACTTGGAGCAAGGGCATCGTGTGAGGAGAGGGAAGCAGCATATTACAGCACGCTGTGTTGGAGCATCAGTCCTGTATGTCGCTTGCGCATGATTCAGCCAAGTAATTACATTCTGGGGTAAAATTAGGCCGAGCTGCTTCTCCATCCGTGTGATACCACAATTTGATCTTCCTCGAATGGCCCAAGCCATGATTTTGCTTCCCCTGGAAGCACTGAACTGAATTTGCCATCAGGTGTGGCATCGGAGTGACAGCTACGGTTTGTTCCACTGGATGCACACTGCGTCCCCAGCTAACCCCGCAGCTGCGCATCCACAACAATCTGGCTAAAATTAAAACTGCTTCTTAAATTCTCTGTCCGATGTCGCCCGAAGCTTTGTGTTCAGTTTGTCCCCACAAGGTCACCGAGAGGAGCTCACAGAGGAGCGCGCTCTCCAAGCACGTGTGCCTGGAGCCTTTCAGGCAGATGCTTTCAGTTAGCGCAGGGGACGCTCTCCCTCTCGTCCCTTCCTTCTCGCTCCCTCATTTTCTGTAGCTCTCTACGCCCCCCTTTTTAGCTCAGGAGCCCTCACATCAGTATACTTAAGAGAACCCATCCTTTTTTATCATCTTCCTTAGCTGAAGTAGGATGTGTTATTGTGATTCTGTTTTTTTCCTTCCAGAACAGTCCTGAGAGCCTCCTCTGTGCTTCCTCGTGCATGGGGCAGAGCTGAGGGCAGCTCCGAATGGCTGGGGCCTGGGTGCCCTGCTCTTGGAAAGACAACGTTTGTGGTTTGAAGCAAATTCTATTTCTCCATCTTCCAGCAGCTTGCAGCGTGACCTTAGGCTACTTCCTTAAGGAAGGTCAAAATATTAAATTAACTTTTTTTTTTTTTTTTGAATAGCCAAGAGCAGGAAAATCCTGTTCAGGTTAGCAGTGACCGCTGAGAAGCTGGCCCTAAGCTTCTGAGCTTCATTTTCTCAAGTTCTGCAATGGGAATAATTGCAAACACTTTGCTTGCAGCTATACGTTAAAAATCAGTAAAAACCTTGGATGTTAATTATCAAACACAGTAAAACTGCTTCTACCTATGACATCCATAGGCAGCACACTCCTCGTGGGCACCAGGTTGCTGCAAGAAGCAAACAGCTGCTTCCGAACTTGTCAAGGCAAAACCTCGAATATTTGTTCCGATCGTTTGGGATTCGCTTTTCCCTTCCCTTTCCGCATTAGGGAGCGCCGAGCGAGCCACGTAGGTTGCTGTGTGATCTGCTGTGTGGGAAAAAACCCAGCCCGTACCGAATGCCTCCTTAACGGGGATGTTAAGATGGATTAATTATTCTTTGTTCTGGTCTCTGAAGATAAAGGGTAATTGCTCTTAATTAGGAGTAATTGAAAAATTGCTCCTTCACAGAGAGCCCAGTAGCGTTAGTGGGATTTGAGCTCCTTGCCAGCCGTAGGGAGGAGTGCGGCATCCCAGGAGCTGTAGCAAAGGCTGCTCTAAGCCTAAGAATGGCCTCGGAGGGTTTTCTCGGTATCCAGCCTGCCCCTGGGAGCGGTGTTTTCGGATAAAACAGGTCGTGGAGCGTGCGGGCGAGGCAGGGCTCGTAGTTTGGTTCTGTGCTGAATGGGGCTTCAGCTGAAGGTGCAGTCTGCGGGGCACGTTGTCATTGCTGCTGTGCAAGGCCTTTCAGCGGGAAGCTTCCAGGAACAAACACCCCTCAGCTTACCTGGCTGGGCAGGAAGCTTGAGGAAAAAAGCGAACCAAAGCCTACACCTCGTTAGGAACCTGCACACCGTCTGTGGGTCAGCAAGAAGGCAGAGGTGCCTGCCAAAGGTGGAGATTGTGTTCAGACATTTCGGTTAAGGCGAAAACGAAGAGGGCAGGCCAGATCTTTGCTCCCTGCTTTTTCCTTCCTCTCAATTCCTACGTGCGGGTTAAGCCGTGGCCCTGTGTTGCAGTGAGATGCCTCTGCTTACGTTGCCGTGTATGAACAACCCTTTATCTGCGCCGCTTTATGTTCAGCCCCAGCAGCCTCGAGCAGCACAGGAGCAGAGATGCCTGCCGCAGAGCACTTGTCTCCGTCACGAGGGAGACGAAGGCAAACACTTCCCCGCACACCCGTGGCTCAGCAGCAGCGGTGCTGAGCGCGAGGACAGGCCTCCTGGAGCAGCCTTGCAGAACCCGTGGCTGCTGCGTGGCCCCAGCAGGGCAGCGGCAACGTGTGAGGGAGGAGAGGAGCTGCGGGGAGCTGCCCAGCAGGGCAGGGCTGGGGAGCTTCAGGGTCCCGGCGTGTACTGGTGTCAGCTCGGAGCACAGAGCGTGCCAGTCACTGACTGCTTGGGGCATGCAGATCTCAGCTCTTTGCCTGACCCGGCCTGACAGCGCCCTCCCCACCCGTCTGTTCCTGCCTCCATCCACGTTGAGCATCCCGCTGCCCGGCACAGCAGGCGAATGCCCCTCGGAAGCAGAGCGAGGCGCAGGGTACGAGTGCAGCTTGGGGTGGGGGAGAATCAGCAGCGACTCTTTTATTTCTGCTGTGCTGACTGGGGCTGCTCGCAGAGAGCAGCGAGCGCTAACAGGTCTCTGGAGGCCATGGCTGCTGTAGGCTGCGGAAGACAAAAAGCGCCAGAAGCATCTGACCTATTTTGGGAAGCTTGCTGGGGCTTTTTGGTTTTATTTTATTTCTAAAAGATGAGTTAGAGGCTGTAAATATTTGTCGCTTTCCCTAACTATGCACACTGTGAAGACAGAAACAAACTAAAAAAATACCTTGCTGCATTTTGCTAGGCTGATTCCAGCAGCTGCCCTGAGGGCACCGGAGTTTGAGCTGGCGCTTGAGACGACTTCTGCCTGCTGCTGGTTGGTGCCGAGCTCCTGGTGGTGCACGGAGCAGCCTTCTTGGAGCGCCTGGTGCAGTGAGATGAGCTGGGGACCACTGACCGAGGGCACGTCCCTCAGGCCACCTCAGTGAAATTCCATAGTGCACGTGCTGGAACCCAAGCAGTTGTTGCTGCGTGACCTTCTCTGTCCCTCTTTCATACCTGTGATGCTGAAAAGATCATGTTCATCCCGCTGTAACAGTACTGACTTAATTAGGGCTGAATTTGGTCCTACCGCCTCTGAACATGAGCAGCTTCCATCAAGTCATCTAAAGGATCAGATCTGGTTTCTTCTGTCTCTGGGTATTGGTGGCATCCGGTTTCATTTTCCATCTTTCCTAAGGGAGCTCACTTTCCCCCCCATTTCAGCACGTGCCTGCTGCAGGTCAGCACCCAGGGCTGCCGGTGTCAGAGCCGAGCCAAGCGGCGCTCTGCCAGCCAGCAAACCTCAAGGTTTTTGGGGGGCACAACGTGAGGTGCTTCAAGGAGTGGTGTTGTGGACCGTGTAGCTTAAACCATGTATGTGCCTACAGGTCACGAAACTAAGCCACAGCCAGTTAAATGTGTGTGTGTCCCCACGCAGGGTGTGGAGAGTCAGCAAAGTTTGCATCCTGCAGCATCGCGGGAGGCAGTGGGTTTGCACCGCCTGGCTCCTCTGCCCTGAGGCCCTCAGGGGACCTGGGGACTTCGCAGGGTGAGTGGCAGGGTGCGGGTGGAACAGCACGGCTAGCAGAGGACGTGGTGCGCCCGGCAAAACTTGTACATGCCCACCACTCTCTGCATGGCCTCGCTATTTATTGCTAGATACGCCCGGGTGAGAAACTTTCTGCATCTTGTGAACGGTCTTCAGGATTCAATTCTTTTCACTCGTCCCTGCCCCATCCCTTTCCCCACCCTAACTGCGTGGCCAGACTAAAACTCCCTCAGCTTTGGGCATGGCAAACAGGGGCAGACAGTGGAGTAATAATCGTGAAGCGTTTTTGAAGATGTGGGGTTTAAATAAACAACCCAAACCCATGAGGGGATGGTGCCAAGTGCTTCTTAGATTCCTCTACAGCATGCTTCCAGTTGCAGCTCTCAGCACTTCGACGTGCATTGCTACCACCTATGTACAAACACAGACCTTGCGCTTAGCGCTGCAGCTACGCCTCCTGTTATATCATCAGCGCTGGAAGGTGATCGGCACCCGTGAGTCAGATCCCAGATGTTAACGAAAGCATTTTAACATCATTTAATTAATTTACTTAAATTACACGTACCGAGCTTTTTTTATTTGGGGGACTTGCTGGGTGCAGGTGTTTCTCTGTAAGCGTGGGGGCAAGCAATCTAATTAGTCTTTCGCTAGTCTCTGAGCAGCAGCGACTGATGGTGTCACCTGATGTTGAAGCTCGTTTTTCAATAAAATTGCGGGAGTTTATAACACGGATCCGGAGCTCCTGCTCCCATTCACGTTCCCTCCTACTCTACCCTATATTCTCCGACAGCCAGATACCATAGTGACAAACGCAGCAAACAGCCGCTGCGAAGCACGCGCTGCATCGCCAGCTTCGTTCTTTAGGAAGCCTTTCACACATGACGGCTTCGTACGGGAGGCGATGTTCAGAGGACGGATATAAGTAATTTTAGATTAAGTAATGGACTTAAGGACTTCACATCCAAGCCGACTGTCTTTCTGGCTGTCAGGGCTGTGTAACTGTGTCACCAATATCCAGTCTGAGGTTTTCTTTATTATTATTCATAAGCTCCCATTCCAAACAGCAATCAAACTCTTCAGGCTGTGCCGTCTTGGGGATTATCACGTTTGCGGAGCGGTTAAAGTCACTTCGCCTCGAGTCTTCTGCCTCTGAAAAGTGCCCAAGGCTAATCGCTGCAAAATGTGACGCCTGTCATGTCTCCTCCTTCAGGCGCGTGCGGCGGGCCTGTCATTCCCTAAAAGCCTTTACATCTGTTATTGCACGGTAATCCTCGGGCATCGGGCTTCCGAATCAGCAGTTGGTGGAGCCCGGCAAGGTATGGCTCAGCCTTGCTTTGCATAACTCCCACAGTGCCAGGCTCTCCCTCCTGGGATCATTAATAAGCAATAAGAATATTATATAAGCTGGCGTCTTTTTTTAAACCATGATAATTTCAAACGCTATTATAATTAGGACAAAGACGAGAGTTTGAGCCGGGGGAGGAAACAGAGAAAGGATTAAGCTGATCTCCACCATGACGTTGGAAGGTTTCTTTGTCTGTTATATGCCAGTTTGGACAATAACGGGTACACTTCAGCCACATGAAGAGGAAAACAGACAATTTATTTAAAAGTATTAATCCTTTTCATCCTGAAACGTTATCTAGTGCCATAAATAGGATCAGAGCTTTTTGTCCACTTATATTCTGAGTAACTGACCTGCAGTAAGAGCCTGAAAAGCGGTGTGTGTTTGTGTTGTATCCTGATGCTTTTCGGCTCGTTGCTGGGTTGGATAAAGCGGACAAAAACATTGTGTTGCTGGGAGTCTCTTTGCTTCAGGCAGAGTGACTGTGGGCTGCAACCACGGGGCAGCGGCGTGGCAAGAGACGTGGCCTCCCGGGTAGCGGGTCCCAGCCCCGGCAGATTGGATGTGATGTTTCCACGCAGAAAAGTTCAATGTCTGGGCTGAGGAGGCAGGATTTGCCGTGAAGGGAAACCAAGTGAAGGTGCGGGTAATAGATGCACTAATAGGGCCGCTTGCTCTGCAATAGGGAAGATTTTAAAAGTCACTTGTCAAAATCATTTTCCCTCTAATGCTGCAGCAGCCCTCGGATGTGAGCATGTTCCTGATGTTCCCCCTCACTCACATGCACGAGCACGGGGAGGCAGGCAGGAGGAGGCAGCTGCACTGACACACGGTGCGGTTTGCAAGAACATGATGGCAATTTAGCAGAACGATTAAAAGATTGCAAACATTTATTAATAGCTTTGCTGCTGCAGCAGCTCTGCCGGAGAAGCCTTGCTTCCTCAGGGACGCTCTCACCTCCTGCCCCTTCCCTTCCACAGCTTTAGAAACTGAGAAGTCGTTTTTGGACTCGGTTGCACTGCAAAGCTCGAGCTCTGCCCCAGCAGTCCGGGCCACTTTATCCTGCTACCTGGGCAGGGGAACGCGAGTGTGAGAAGTTACGCAGAGCAAAGCGAAAGGGATCTTTGTTTTCAGCTGTCGCTTGGCCTTTTCTCCTCCCTGTGCTCCTCTCTTTGTCTCCTTGCTCTTCTCCAGCCACTCCTTTTCCTCCCTCGGGCCAGAGTGACTTTCTGTCGCTGGCACTGGGTTGAGAGGTGGCTCTGCGCTGCCTTTTTGATTCTGTGTGACAAAAGGAGTGGAAGGCAGTACAAAGCAGTACTGGAGCAGTTCTGGCAAAAGTTCTGCAGAGCAACCAACAAATCCCTTAAGAAAAGATAAAGTCAGATCTGGTCTTCTGCAATTCTCATGGCTGTTGTTGGCTCCTCAGGTTTTGTTTTACTTTTAACACTGGGGAAGGGCAGAAGGTGAAGGTTCAACAGGAGGAAAAATAAAGAAAGGGCGATGGGCTGAACAAGAAACCACCTCACACTTCACGGCTGATCCCGCCGGACTGCAGCAAGCACTGTAAACGAGCTGGGCACTAACGATGTTTGAGTGCGCAGTATCTGAGCCATTTTTATCCCGCCGAGCAGATGATGGAGACTGACTGATGGAGGTTTGCAGCAGGATATTTATCCTCCGCATATGGTGACCTCCTCCATATTCCCATCCCCAGTGAAATAATCAGTTTCTTGCACTTTTTTTTAAAAAAACTGGATCCTACTAAAGTGTACGGACAGCCTAAAAGGAATATATATATATATATTTTTCTGCTAAGCAAAGCTGACAGTAGACATGAATGCTTGTGTTCCTGTCATTATCTACAATCCTGCCTGGAATCGGGAGGACGGCAGCGCACCTCAACCACAGCCGTTCCTGTACAGCGTGGCCACGGGAGATAAAATACACTGGGGGAAGAGTGCAGGAAAGAAAAGGGTCCTGCATTATCCTTACCTGAGCCCAGCACGCTCGGTTTCCATAGTTTTATCTGTTATAGCATGTGCTAGGTTGATTTGACTCTTTTTGAATTGTTTCCCCCATTTCTTCAAGTTTGCAGTTAAAATATTGCCTCCACCAGCTTCCAAGTGTTGGGTCCGACTTTGAACTTGACTAGCGTGAATTTGCGTCCTTTGTAAGGGCATGGAGCTCAGGAAAAGGATCTGATTCTCTCTGCCCACTGCTGTATGCCGTGCTCTTCGTGGGTGGACCTGTGAAACCACACAGCCTGAGAGAGAAGTGGAAGCCCCACGGAAATCTGCCCTGCTTGGGATGGTCACTGAATGTCTGTAGGGCTTGGCAGGCAGCCTCTGCAGCCTTAAAAAGGCCTGCTTTGGTTGGCATTGGTTTCAGTTTGTGTAATTCCCAGTTTCATTGTGTGATAACAGAAGGATGCCTTGCAGTCTTGGGACAACTGGGACAGCTGTTGGTGGGTTTTTATTTTTTATTTATTTATTTTTTCTTGTCCTGAAAGGGTGTTTTGGAATGTGTTGGCCTTTACAAATATTTAAAGAAAGAGATTGTATTTCTTCATCCTTTCCCCTGCTCCCGTCAAAATCTCGTCCCTCAGTGATCCTCTTGCCTCCCATATACCTCATTATCTTGTTACTAACCTACTTCCTTGCTCATTAATTAAAAACAAACAAACAAAAAAAAACATGTATTTTGTAGTATTTAGGGTCTGAGAACCACTGTCCTCTTTCTTGTGGAGTAGTCAGAGTGTAGCCTTTACTGCTGTGAGGTCAAATGCTCCCTCTGGGTGCACTGCCCGTATCTCTGGAAGCAATTGGAGTTGTGTCTTTGCAAATGAGTAAGAATTTGCTTTCTTATGTATTGAGATATATCTGTAGTCGTGTATCTTGGCCTCTCTATCTGCATTCAAGTGGCAAGTAACAGGACCATAGCTATGGCTAAATAACCAGTATTAAGATGCAAATACAAACAAAGAGCAAAGTGTTAAATATCTCAACTGATAAACACATTTATTAGTTAGACACGAAACAATCCTAGAGTGGTAAGAAGCTCATGAAATTCCACGAGTTCATTTATTCTGTCTTCCTCCCGTTGTTAAAGGAAGATAGGAGTTTGGGATGGCTCCCAAGGCGTTCATCTTTGTAATTCTCTTTCTTGGCACAACACGGGAGCTGGGGACAGCACTCGGGTACAGCCCAGATACACCCCTGAGACACGATTAGTCTGCAGGTGTACCACCTTTGTGAGGCTCGGATTCCACAGAAATGCTAAGGAATACGGTGACCAAAAGCAACGTGGCTAGACCTTTTCTATCTGGAAAACGCAGAGATGAGAGAAGAGGCGGTGAGCCTGTCGCGTCTGCACGGGGAGAAGCCAGGAGGTGAGGATCTTCAGTTTTTATTCACATATTTGCGAGCAAGGCAAGAGAAAATAGGTGTTCTTCTTTGTATCCTTGCTAGGAGACTGAGAAGAGGTAATAACAAGGAAAGGGAGAAGAGGGTAGAGGTGATAACAGAAAGGAAAATTGTCCTTTTTCGGTGCCAGGTACTAATAAATAACTTGCTAGTCACTGAGAAGAAGGGTAGGAAGCAGAATAGAGGACTTTTCAAGGTTTTGGTTCTTCTGTGGAGTAAGTGCCTTTGAAGAAATATATTCAAAGATAAAATACTCCAAGAGAACATAAATATAGGAATGATGAGGCTGCACATGATGAGCTTGTTAGTTTTAAAACTCTATCAGGACAAAGTCATTAACAGAATGTGCTTCGTTGATTTGATGGTGGATTAAAAACTGGAGGGAAAATGGAAAAGCAGCTAATGTAAAACTGCGTCATCCTCTGCCTCCATTGAGACAACGCTGTATCACCTCTGCTGGTAGCAGAAAATCCGCCAGCCTTTGCCATCATTTTGCATCACAGCATGACCCGAAAGCAGCCAGCATTCCCTCTGCTGTCACAAAGCGCAGCACCGGGGGTCACTTGCGGGAGTCCAGTGGCCGTGTAGCTGGGGAATATTGCTCGACACTACTGAACTGTGCAGAGCTGCGGGAGCTGAAATGTGCTGCTCTGTTTGTGCTCTTTGTGGATCCTCATCAACCTTACCAATTTTCAGTTCTAATGAGAGCTATAAGTGAGTTTTCCTTCTCAAGGTGTTACTTGCAAAGGTTGATTTTCCCCTACCATAGGTACTCGCTTCCAACCCCCCCAAGCTCTGTCAGTCGCAGCAGGTTTGGTACATTACAGATATCTGTCTTGGCTAGGACTTGTGCATTACTTGCTTATGTAGATGTTTATACTAAAGTCCATGCAGCATCCATCCTTATTGCCTTGGGCTTGAGAGAGGACAAGTTTCAGTAAAGCTCCATTCGCCTCTGATGAAAGTCCGTGAACAAAGCAAGTAGCTGCTAGAATCTCCTTATCTGTGCACCTGGGTTTCTCCTACAGTGACTTTTGTTAAAATTCCCGTCTTCTTTCCTCATAGGTAATACCTGGGTGTGCTTAGAGCCAGGTAAGGGTCTAGCATCCAGCTGCTGCACCCATTCACCGAGCAGATGTCAACAGATCTTGGTAAGGAGAAGTTCATTACGAGTAGAATGAGCGAGTCAGAGAGGTGCCCGGCCATTTGCATAACAAACCAATTAGCAGGCTAGACGCTCTGGGTGAGAACCAGGGTGGCATGGATAACAGGGTGGACAGAGGGGGCCGAAATGCCGGCGTCGCTTTCTAAGTGCTCTTGATAGATTTTACATTATTTTTATTCACAAAGCAACGTGGCTTTTGGGTGCTTGTGAGTAATGAGTAGGGCCAGTCTGTTCAGCGTCGCTGTCCCCCAAGGCCACTGCCCTTTGAGAGAGAACAGCGTGTCCCTCTGCTTTTGGCAGCCACGCTCCCAACCTGACGCAGGCGGTTTGGGGGGCACGTTGCCGGCAGAGATGACTCATTCCGCCTCAGTGGCTCATTGAGGAGCTGCAGGGAGAAGCTATTTATAACCAGACCTTTCAGGTTCAGTGCAGCAGCATCTTCAGCAGGAGGAGGAGGGCAGAAAAGGGGGGTGACACCGAAGACTTCTCCGATCCAAATCAATCTCCGCCCCAATGTCGTCCCTGGAGTCACACAGCCACCGGCTGGCTTCAGCCAGCCCTTTTCCCCAAGCCTTTTGCTCAGCTGGCTGGGTGCTCCGGTCCCGGAGTAAGATTCTGCTGATAACTCTTCAGCTCCTCAAAGGGCAGGGAGACAACTGTGAATATCACCGGTGTGAACGAAGCACAGACTCCTTGTGCTGTGGCTATTAGAGAAGCTGTTACTGCTTCTGTCTGACCCGTGGCCGTAGCATTATCACCTTATCTTTTCTCTGTCCCCGTCCATGTTTGTCCCTGGCGTACCATCAAGACAAGCTCTTTTCACGGGTGTTTTCAAACAGTCTTCACGCTGCCAGCAAATCCCATTTAAACCTCCTGAGGTTTCTCTTATATGTACAAGCTAACACTGTAATTTATAAAACTGTAGCTGTTTTTCTGATCTTGCCACGGACTCATTACATCTTTAGGTGCTTCCATGACTCCATATGTGAAACAGAGATAATGATACCCCCTGGGTTAAGCACAGTGTGATCTGCAGCTATGAAACACCACCTAAGTGGTAATACTATTACCAAAGAGTCACGGAACAATAGGAAGCATGCTACACAACAGTAAAGGACAGCAGGTGTAAAAGAAAATATTTACTACGAACACATACCTCTTTGTAGCTAGGTAACTGTGGCCTTTCTCTTGAACCATATTAGCATACAGTAAAAATACTGGAATTTTGTGTTAAACTAAACGTCGTGTTGGCTCTTCTCTTAATTGGTTTTTGCATTCAAAGAGGATCCTGTTGCATGCACGCTTACCTGGTTCTTGGTCTACATCTGCCCCGTTCTTACACCAGTTTGTGTCTGGAGCTGGGTGGTGGTTAGAGGGCTCCTTGGTTCCTGTCATTCCGTAGGCTTCTTACATAGCTTAAATGCTCCATATTTAGCTCCTCAGCTTCAATTTTCCTTCTTTCTAGCTCCTTCTTCCCACTCCTTTTTTTGCTATGTAGATAACGGGCTTCTCAGAACACAACCAGTGTACGGCTTGATGAGTGTAACGTCTCAGCGTCTCATCAAGGCCACTTGGTAGATCTGTAGCTTTTTTTGGCATTTTCTCTTTTGGCTGTCCTGCATCACGGAGCTATGGACCCGGAGGCATGCTGGCCTTTTTTTGCAGCGGGTTGTATTTATTATCTTCATACAGAAGCTGTACTATAAATAATTCTTGCCTTCGGTTTTGGCAACTATCTAAAGGGGAAGTCTACTCTGCATTAAACGAAATAGTGCTGTGACAGCCATTTCTTTCTCAAAGCCCAGCTCTGAGACTGCAGAGACCTGTGGATGTGAGATGTTCCTTGTATGCTTTGTCTAAAAATTTGAGCTGGAGGTGGCCTCTGCAGAGTAGTCCCAGCCTCCCTGGCTGCCACCTTATTTTTCTGAATCTCAGTTTCTTTCTGGAAAAAGTAGACCTATGGCTCTTGTGGTTGCAAATAAGCCTCTGAAACCTCAACAAAATGTTGCTGGTGCTGAGATGTTTGTAATAGTCTTGAGAGAACAAGAGCGTTTCAAGAGCACGAAGTGTCATGTTCATTTTTTTTGAGTGGTAAACTAAGATGTGTAATGATTATAAGAGTAATGTCAACTACGTTCCTTGTCTCTTTCTTCTGAAATTTTACACAGCAGGTAAAATGGTTCTTAGAGCTCTTGGCTTATCCTTCCAGCGACCGCCTTGTCTTCCCTTGGGTGCCTTAGGCACCAGAGAGCTCACATACGCTGTGCGAAGTGCAGCCAGCCCCCCTGCGTGTCGCCGCCACCTCTCCTCTGCCCAAGGCTTACGACTGCCTTCAGCAGGGGATCCCGAGGACGGGCACTACAGCTGGAGAGCGCACAAGGAGACGTGTCCAGGTTTGGCTCCACAAACCCAGAAGTGAGAGGAAGGGAAACCAGGAGTGTGCATACATGTCAGAGGCTGGAAGGGATTTACCTCCCTGCATTTCCAATTGCTTGTTTTCTATCTGGGGAAAATCCCTTTTGACAGCCCAGGCGGTGAGCTTCTAATTCCTGTCTCCGGCTCATTTTTCACTTCAATCCCTCAGCGAACGGATTTTAATGCTTGATGGATTCAAACAAAATTATTTCCTTTCCTGTGGCTTTGCAAAAGCCTCTAGGGTGTGTGTGTGCGCGCAGGGGAGGAGGGAAGGGGCTTGTTTTCGTTACACTCCAATAAGCCTCCTCTCCAGGGGATATGTATTTCATTTCTTCATTTAGGGCTTTCTTGCTGATGATTCCTCCCATGCTGTCCTTCTGGCTGTTGTGTCTTAGGATGACCTGTAGAAGATTTGCTGTTCCAAGGGGTCCTAATGCCGTGTTCCAAATCAGTGTTTCAGCTGCAGATAGGGATACAAGTAGTATGACCAAACCGTGCCCCCAGGAATAGCGCTGGAGTGGGGGAACCGCTGTGGGAAGCCTTTCATCGTCACCAGCTCTAGCTGGGAGTGAGGCAGCTCCACGGCCAAGAAGTTGGGTTAGTGACTGAAGCGTTGTCCAGGTGGTCGGCAGTCTTTACCACAGACATCTGGTTTGAACGTGGGTACAGTCCCTGATGTTGCTGTTGTAATAGAGAAGTCTTGCTTCTCATTGCAATGTTGAGCCTCTCCTACTAGCAGGAATCACTGTAGGGAACGGTGCAAGGGCTGTGCTTGTGTAATATTCAGTAGTCAGAATTTTAGCTGCTTGGCCACCATGGGTCGGGGAAGTTAAACTTAAAATGCTCAATATCTCATCCTTCCATCCGAGCCCAATCATCGCCATAGTAAAAATGAACAAAGCAATGGTTCTATGACATATGGTCCAATAGCACTTATAACCAGCACGCGGAAGGTCCTCGTTGTTTTCTGAAGGATGTACAGAGTTGTGTGAACTTGACAATGTCTCGCAATGCGTAAAACCACGGTTAGGGTGTGCGAAGCCCACTTGGTGATACCACGTCTGGATGAAGTTGTTTCAACTTATAACTGCTACCAAGCTGTTTCTTCCTCAGTCAATAAAAATCTTGGTCCTGGAGCTGGAAATGTATTGCGCGTTCCTCTTCAGCGTATGCTGACTTCTAGGACAACCTCGTGTGTCCACAGAGAACTGTGAATACGTGGTTAGAGCTATTGATTTTCATCATAGGTGTGTGCTGCATCAGTCTCATAAAGCTGGTGGAGCCGGGGATGTACAAGATGCAGCTTGAGGGTTTAATTCTGTTTTATATCTCTCTTTATATTTTTATAAAATCCCGGTTCCTCTGACTTCAGCTTTTTTCAACATAGGTACTCTAATTCTCACTATTTGCTTTATTGAATACGTGGTCTCCAGGTGAGAGGCCCTATTTTATTCGTGTGGTTTTAAAATTACTTGCAAAACAGACTATTAGCTTATAAATACAATTATACATAAAGCATATTTTGAATTTTTAGTTGTAAATACTTTACCAGCATATCAGAAATTATTTACTTTATTTAGTTAACATGTTCCTGCTTGTAATAGTATTTTTATTTCAAACTTGTCAATAATCCCTGAACTTTTGAGCCAGGAACAGTAAATTTAAGTATTAATAAAATCATGTTCAGTCTGTAAGGTAGAAAAGAGCACTAATTTATGGACCGGTAGATACTGCCTAGCCTGAAAGCCTCAGCTAATTATTGCACCTTTGATACAGGCAAGTCCCTTCTCACATATCTTCAGACTGTAAAAAATGACACCTCATTGGCATTCGCTGGTGGCTTAAAAAGAAATTGACCTAGATATGAATAAAAAGGGAGTTTTAAAATTTCCGTCTAGTCTTTCTGCTGGAAACGTGGAGATTTTACAGCAGAAGTAACTGATTCGTTAACGGTGTGCTTGGGCACCACAGAAAGGAAGCAGACAAATATATAAATATATATATATTTAATACTCTGTTCTTTCAGCATTGTGGTGGATTTCTTGTCTTGCACGAGGAACACTTATTCATATTTTGGTTGAACATTTTCCTGAGTCCCCAGCGTTCCATTTGACAAAGGTGTGAGTTGTGAATCCAGCGGGTTACCCATTGCATTGTCTAGCTGCAGGTCAAGTTATCTAATACTGAACACATATCACCGTACAACTACACGGGTTTTATCAGCAGCATTTGTCACCGACCCATAGCTTTTGTTTTAATACTGGTTTCCACTACGTTGTCGGAGTGAGGATAATGGAGACGAGAAGTTATCTATAATGGCAGAACGCCGTGTCCGTACCACTGGGAGAGCATTGCACTGGGTTGTTTCCTTTTCCGTGTCTCTTTTACCTAATCGGCGACTCCGAGAGCAGTAAGCCTTGCCTGCGTTGGAAAGGCTTGGAGATGCGGCTGGCGTCTTTCAGCTAGAAAATCATTATCGAGCTTTTCCTTTTTCATGTACTAACTTTCCCATGTGTGCTGTCAGTTGCTCAAGTCTGCCATTTGTTGTGCCTTTGGCACAGTAAACAATAGTCTTACCCGCTTAGATGGTTTTCAGTCTCCTATTTACTCAGGTATCTCGTCTCTATAATCCTTTAATGGTGACAGGCTTATCGGTGTAAGCTCGGAATTTTACCTGGATAGCTTTTGCTCTCCGTTTTTCATCTATTTATTTATATTGCTCATAGGACTGCTGCTAGCGTCATACATGCTCGTGTCATTGTCCAACCTAATAAATGTTTCATTTCCTCCCAAGCTGGTAGCATATTCTTTTATCACTGCGACAGGAGCTTTTTTCCTATGAACAGCCTACCTGAGGTAGAAGGCAACGATCTCATCAGTGTTGTGTGAGCTCAGCCACTGCTTGCCACGTGTCTGAAACTGGCTGATCCACCACATTTCTTGCATCTTCTCCCATATGCTGGTCCACACTGGTTGTCGTAGTGGGTATTTGATTCTACGTGGTTTTATCTTTGAGCTTAATATGCTTTCTTCAGATCTCTTTCTTGGTGTATTTTGTGTTTTCATTGTGTTTAGATCTGCCCTGTGCTTAATTCTGGACTGGTTGATTGCCACAGATTGCTTCTTTGACCTTGTATCAGCCTTGAATATTTTGAGGGAAAACCAATTGCCTAATAAGAGGCCAGGCCATAATTTGAATGTTCAGCAAAAATCCCCAAGGAGAGACCCCTTAGTAATCTTTGGAAAGGTAAGAACCAGTCTGACACATGCATTTCTTCAGTTTCACATCATTTTCTTATATTTGCCTAAAAAACATTTTACACTTCATTTTCCTGTGAAGTGCAATATCTCATAACGTAAACAGTCTTTTAAGGGGTTTTCACTGCCAGAGTTGGCTGGAACCTCTTAAGCATTTCAAAAGTTTCAAAATGATGAAAATTGAGCATTATGAAAAAATAAAGCTTCCTTCTGATTTGTCTTCCTTTTTACTGCCATAGATGGCTTTTAGACAAACATGGGTTTCCAGCATATGCACAAGCAATTTAATATTTTCCCAGCTGCATTCTGTATTTTCAGACTTTCAGCTCTTCTGGGCACCCTCGTGGCTTCTCCCTTTCCATTCAGTTTACACTCTTTCACATTTTTTACTTCAGATCCTGTACGGCATTTGGTAATCCCTCTGCACCCAAACTGCTTGAAAAGCTATTCCGTATGAACGACACATTTCCAGCCATCTCTGCTTAACAGAGTGAAGGCTTTTCCATGGCTCTGTTCTGAGACTGGGCAACTAAATCACGTAAAGGTACAGCTGTCAGGGCCGTGCCTTGGGAAGGAACACGCTCCAGGCACGGCCCTCGCAGTCAGGGCACTGCGTGGGAATGGCAAATTGCACAGGGGCCAGTCCCCAGGTGTCTCCACAAGGAGGTCATCTCATAAGTAAGAAGAATATTGAAAACACAGTCAGTATTATGTACCTGATTGCCACATAGTACAAAATGGTATTTCGGTAGAACAGAATGAAAGCCAGCAAGCTATTGTTCCCACGGGAGTCTCGGGGAAATGACCTGGGCTCGCAAAGGAAATTCCCTTTGGGGCACTGTGTTGAAGAGCCTGGCTTGGAGAAACACAATCAATCTCCAGGAAACAGATCGAGTAAAACCCTGTTTATTTAAATAGCACTGAGCCCTCGGAGCTTTGGTGCTAATTCCCCTTGGCCATTGCACGGATAGCAGGAGCTGAGTGACAAACACCCCGAGTGCTAGTTCAGCCCTCCCGTGCTTTTCCAAGGAGGGCCAGTGCAGCTGCACGGGTGCGAATGAGCAGATCCTTTCCCAGTTTGCAGGGACACCTGCTGTCACAGTGCACCTTGCTGAGCACGAGAAGCAGCTCCAGGCTCCACCCCTACTTTCTTGTCTTTTGCTGCTGTGGATTGCAATTTCTGCAGCTGTGGTTATTGTTATCATTATTGGTGATCATCTCCCCTCCCTCCACGAAGCTATTTCTTCCAGCTCCTTTTCCACCGCGTTTGATCAGAGCCAAGACGGCTTTGACATTGTATGTGTTCCCTTAGCCCACTGCAAAGTCCTAATCCCTCTAATAGCTGGAGGTTTTCAGTTTAAGTCTTTTATTAATATTCCATCTTAATTGTAAAGCACTCCAGTGATACCCAAAAGCCTGCCTTACGTAACGGTCTTATCCATACTCGCGTCCTTTAGAGCTGGAGTGTCAGGAAAAAACTGTTTGATCTGCCTGGTTTGGCATTAGTCCTCTGCCTTCACTGCACAAACCCATTAGAAATTAACAATACATTTCAAATGTTTAAGCTCAATCCATGTATATTTTAAAATATTTGATATTATTAGAAAGAGTGTGACTTGCTGTCACAGAGATTTCAGTGACGTAGTTGGAAAAGTCTCTATAAAATCTTCTAGGGGCCTTGGTATGCAGCTCTAAATCAGCTGGAAAGTGAGCAAAGCTATAGGATATGGAGACAATTAAGATATTTTATCAAGTGCCAGTGTTGGTAAAATCCTACTACGAGTTAGGTTTTATGAGCCAGGTAAATAGATAAGAACAGCTGGAATAGGAACTACTTGTTTCCTCACTGTGCATATCCCTGGCAGTCACTGAAATAAGAGAGAGGTGGTTTTGCTAATCAGTAATAAGCCTTTTTGAAGTACGGGTCTTGAGATTTTCATTCATTGCAGATGATCATCCCTTTCCATGCTCTAACGGCTTCATTTTTTTCAGGCAATTGCAAGCTTTTCCCCATGTTTTTCTATTTTAGCAAAGAGAGAAGTGTGCTGTAAAACTAACAGCCTGGCATGTTTAGAGGAAACTTCGTGTTTACTTGTCGTAAGGGGATTTTCTTCAGGAGATTGCTTCAGCTCAGACTGAGCGAAGCCCAGAGACTAAACAGAGAGCCTTTCTGTAAACTCATGTAGGAAACCAACTGCTTTAATAGAGGTGGATGTTATTAATGAGCAGATGAAGGAGAGATGTGAACTTGAGCTTCCGACAGCAAATACGAACCTCTCCTTAAATCCCACGTGAAAAGGTAAAGAATGTACGAGCAGTGTCTGCAGTCTGCAACTAGAAGGCACATCCAGAAGCAGATCTGTTTGTTCTACCTTCTGCTTGTGTTGCTTTAAATGGTTTTTAGAAGCCCACAGTACTTTCTAGTGTTTTCATTAAAAAAGTTTGTAGTTTTCGTAAGAAATTTGTAAATCCAAGGGCTTCAGAAGACCTTTGGAAATGGGTGTTAGCCTCCAAACACCGGTGTACAAGCTGCATCCCTGAAATGTGGACCTGCACTGACTTGGGTTGGGCCCTTCTGTACAATTTGGAGAAGAAAGACGAGCTGTTTGTTGTGTTTCTGTCTAAAAGTTACTCAGTCACTCATAAATGTCCTACAGAAAATTACTCCTTCCACAGGAGTTCATGTGATCCTTTAGGAAGTCTCATCCTTAGTAAGTGTGATGTGGAAATGCTTCACTGGATGTTTAACAGGATTTGTTGGAAAATATTAAAAACCTAAATCATTCAGTATATCCATGCAGTGTATATATCCACTTGATAATTGTACTAATGAGATATTAGAGCAACCAGCAAAATGCAGCAGCCCTCTGAAATGAGACAAGAGAAGCATTCTGCAACTAGCTCGCTCGGAGAACTGACAAATGATTTAATCGGAAACTGAAGGCTAATTTAGGCACAACGTGGCTGTCTCCGCTGTAATTTATTCAGGATGTCAGGACTTTTATTAAATTCTTGCAAAAAAAATTAGATCCCTGAGATTATGTATCCTCGGGCGCGTTGAGTTCCTTGTGCCAACAACAGCGGTAGCGGCACGTCGCTCCCTCACGCTCGGCGGTGCGGTCGGTGGGCACGCTCTCATGGCTTTGGGCAGCTCTGCTACTGAAACAAGGCGTCCGTCCGTCCTGACCCGCTTCCCCCTGGCAGCACCGGTGGCTTGGGGCTCCTGCATTTCTTTCCTGCTCGTGCTTCTTTGTTGTATAACTGAGTTTCTGTTGCATAACGTGAGCTGTCTCATGCTGGTAGCTCGCATG
Organism: Nettapus auritus; assembly: GCA_011076525.1. NCBI lineage: Eukaryota > Metazoa > Chordata > Aves > Anseriformes > Anatidae > Nettapus > Nettapus auritus. The sequence continues at coordinate 7,686,001 of CM021779.1, forward strand.
TCAGTTGGTCAAAAGACGCAAAGCAGCAGCTACTTTTATTCTGGTTCCTCGGGTACCACAGAACTGGCAGAATAAAATGTGAGGCCTGATCTATCATAGTCTTGATAGACTTTAATAACCTTTGCATGTGAAAGTAGCCCTCTCCCACAGGAGCAGCAAGAGGTTTTCCCTGCCAGAAGGAGACCGGTCAAAGATCAGGCTTCCAGCAATGAGCAATAGCAATTTACTGCCATAAACATTTATCAATGTTTAGCAATTTATTCAGCCTTGTCCCCAGGCTAATTCCTCCTTGCAACACAGACCCCAGGTACCTGGCTTTCGGTGCTACTCTCTTTCCCTCGTTTTCCCTCAAACTAATTCTCTAGGCTGTTGATAAAGGACCTTTTAATTTTTAAATGGCAAAGATTAAATGATCCTAGTCAGAAAATATTCGGGCTGTTTCCCTGATAACCAGGGGTCCGTGTCCACCTGTCGCTCTGAGAAGCTGGCACAGTCCTGTGGTGCAGATCCTGCTGCAAGAAGAGCTCACTGCCTCGCTTACCGTGGCTGTAAAACATCCGCATATCCTTGTGGAAAGGTTTGCTCTTCCCGGGGAGAGCTCGGGTCATGTGAAAGTGAAAAAATATGAAATTATTTATTTTTCCCTTCTAATGTTAATTGCTGGTTTCAATTTAAACCAAAGACAGGCCGACTAATTGAGCATTCCTCTGCTGTTTTCTCTTCGGCACATGGTCATTGTATGCCTTGGGACCGTCAGCGAGGGGCACCACCGCACTGTTAAAACCACACGGGTCTTGCTTCGGTGCTTGTCCGAATATTTTCATCTTGTCCCAAACCCCCACCTCAGTGGGCTTCCTGCCTGCCCTGTGGTCTTCCTCTGCTCGCAGAGCAGTGCCTTCCACATCGATGTGACTGCGAAGGGCTGGTCCCAGCCCAGCACAGAGATGTCAGACATGGAAGAGGTGACATTTGCCAGCTGTGGGCACATAAAACTGTGAAACTGAGCCAGCTTTACCAGCTTAATTAGCTGCGTGCCTAGCTGCATGAGCTGGAAGACCGCGAGACTCAGAAATGGCATGAGGGAAGCAAGTGAGGTGAGATAATTCCAGGAAAAAATAATAATATATTTTTTTCTCAAGCCTGGAATAGCAAAGGCTGGGTCTCATTGGAGCCTGGCCACACGCACGAGCTCAGGGAGCTCAGACGTCTCTGTCCCGTTGAGCAGTGGTTTCTGTTGCGTCTCCTTTCCCGTTATTTCCTTTAGGAAGCAAGGAAAGGGTTGGGGCATCGCCTCAGGAAGGCACAGCCTGGTCCTGCCTCCGGTGAGCCCTTTGGTTTTGTATTATGTTGTGTGCCAAGCTTCACCTTGGTCCCTGCACATTTTCTTCTCCCCTGCACCTCTATCGTCTTGCTTTCCTCCAACTCCCTTCCAACAGCTCTTCTTTTCTACTTCTGGACTTTTTTGTCCCGTCCTCCTTTCCCGTTCCCGCAGGCTTATTACAGGGTTGCACTGCAGCCTTTCCCCATCGAAGCCATCTAACTGTAGCGAAGTGACCTCCAATGCATCCACCGGCCTCATCCCGACAATTACACAGAGAAGTTCCCCGTTTGCAATCAGGAAGCAAGTAACCGGGGTGGATTTGAACACGGGGATTACAGCCAGAACAATAATGCCTTTGTAATGCTGTCGGGATTATTCCTCTCCCGTGGAGTAAAACCTAAAGAGCAATACCAAGTCTTCAAGCAAACAGAATCTCCAGCTGTCGGTGCTTTTGCTTCCTCTGGAGGCAGACACATGCCTGTCCAAACACAATATGCCAGCAGACCAAGGCTTGGCATCTTTTATTGAAACACGCCACGGTTCTGAAGCCCTCTAAAAGCGACGGAAAGGTAGGAAAGGGAAAAGCAGGCCATAGCCAAGGGCCGGGCACTTCATCATCTCTCCCTGGTTAGTATTCTGATTCTCAGCCCAGTCCAGCTCGGGTGTTACTGCGCTTTGGCAGACGGTATGATATCATTTTTACCCTCGACGATGATGTTCTTGCAAGTGCAGGTGAGAGAAACAATAAAGACTGAAAAACTGCTACCAGGAGAACTGCTGCAGAACATCAGGCCCTCTGTGCCTTCCCGTCAGCAGTTTGCTGGAGGTTTGTTTTTTCCCTTGAGCAGTTCTCACTTCGCTCTCAAACTCCTTTTCTGGGTTGCCGTCTTTAACTGGGATTGAACTAGACCCTTCTGAGTCCGGGGCAGGCAACGAAGCCCTTGTGTTCTTATTTTTTTTTTTCTTTTTTTTTTTCTCTGTATAAGTGGGGCTGAAAAAGAACAGGCCAAATCCGTCCCCCAAAATGCTCATGCATTTGCTCACATGCACAATTGTTATTTTATTTTAAGGAAAGGCAGGACATCACACATGCAGGCAGTGCTGTATTGGTAATCCCAGGCTGGAACCAAAGTCCCCGGGGACTCGCTCACCCCCAGTGCCCGTGGCTGGGGCACGAAGCGCGGCTCCCTCTGCCCGAAACGCCCTGATAGTTTTGACTTAGCTCCATCTCTGGAAGCAGTGTGCACGCACATTACATAATATGATCTTGCTGTCTTGAGGATTCGGGCCTGCCCTGTTCTGTGCTGCCAGCTGGAAGAGAAGCCACGCTCCCCTGGAGAGATGTCCCTGCACATCTCACTGCTCACTGGAATTACGTGCTGCTCTCCGCAACCGGGCGCTGCTGTTCCCTGGCATCTGGCTCCGGGCTAGCTGGCTTTTAGCTTGCGGTGGTTGGTACACGGGCACTGCGATCCCAAGATTAACTTGTCAGAAAAGGAGCTTCGTGAAAAACCTCAGAAATGAATTTGGGAGGAGGGTACACTCGGGGATTCTCTGAATAGCCGGGGTTTTCCCAGCCGAAACCCAAACGTGGGTGTCCTGAACGAGCAGGCTTGCAGTCTGTGCTCTCGCCATCCTATTTCCCAGCCGCTCCAGCTGCTGTCTCTCAGTTGCTCTGTTCTGTAACACGGCCCTTGCCTGCATTGTTATTGCCTCTGTTAGGCGAGCTGTTTCTTGCCCTGATCCCTGAAGTGCTCTCCAAAGTGATGAATCACACCTGCGCTACTGAGTCCCTGCTCGCTAATGAGGCATCTGCTCCAAATTCTGCAGGGCTCAGTTGATTGAGGCAAGGAGCTACAACCCACCTGTGGACAGCAATATCCCTACAGTCCTCAGGAACAGCTCAAAAGACCCCAGCGAGGCTGAGGGCAGCGTTAGTCAGGGCTAGGCAGGAATCGTACTGCAGGGACATCCTTACAGCCGTGCCTTGCAGCACTGGCTGCGACTCCAGAAATGGCAGCTTCTCTGGAAGCAACGTCGCATCCCGACAGGATGAGCCTCCCCAGCACGGGGAGGTCATCAGAAAGTTTTGTCTCAGCCTCCTGCTACCTCTGAGCTTCCTGGCCAAAGGACCCCTCGGGCAGCCCCGGCTCCAGCACCGCAGCAGTGAAAGCCGGGGCTGGCGCTCATCCGGCCGGGCTGCCCCGAGCCGTGGTTCTGGGCTGGAGAAACCAAATGGGAGCAGCTTGTTCTGAAAAACAGATCAGTAAAAGCACCTTGCTTGTAATTAGGAGCTGAAACGATGCTCCATGTATGAATGGGACATTGCAACTCAACCCTTGTAGGCATCACAAGAGCTGCTGCCAAGCGTCCAGAGTGGGAAGGGGGCAGAGGGACCCCAGCCTTTCCTTTCCGCCATCCTGGGGATGGACGTGGGGCCCCTGGTGCGGAGATTTACACGCCCGGTGCTGCTCGCACGGCTGAGGAGGGGGCAGAGCACCCGGAGGCCAGGAGCACAGCCTGATTTTCCCCCTGCGGCAGCTTTGGCCTTAGCAGCGTGCGCAGCCGTGGCGGGACCCGGGTGTCAGGGGAGATGACCTTTGGTCGTTGCAGCGGAGCCTGTCATCGCAGTGACTGCTGGGCGAGCGTGCGGCCAGTGTGGGTGGGCTCAGGGAGCGGCAATCACACCTTCCTCGTGCTGGGTGCGCGCTGCCGAGGTCTCCAGGGCAGCTGAGCAAGGAGTGGGGTCCTCTCCCTGGTGGGAACACGTCTGAGCTGACACCGTCACCCTGTGCTGTTTTTAAACAGAGCATCATTGCCAAACGACCTGTTGCCACTTAATTACCTGCGTCTGAACACAAAGACGCTAAATAATCTGCGTTTTTGCACAAACTCCTTCGGATTTCTATCCTTTCCTGCCGTGCCCTAAGGAAACCTCCGTGCCCGTCTCCAAGGCTGGATGAGAACTTCCCGAGCTCCTTCCCCGGGGAGGGCAGGGGCTGAGCGCCGAGCCTCCGCTCCTCAACTTGGGGCAGCCCGGGCTGTGTGCCGGGGGGCTCTGCATCCCCGGGGCGGTACGGATGAGGCCCCAGGGTTCATACCCACAGCGGGTCCCAAGGAAGAGCCCGGGGGGTCCCAGCCTGGGGGTCCCAGCCCGGGGGTTCCCAGCCCGGGGGGTCCCAGCCCGGGGCCACCGGCGGTGGGCACGGGGCAGCGCTCCCCTGGGGGCTGCGACCCGGGAAGGGGGGCTCGGTCTGTGTGGCCACCCCCCCGGGGGGCAGTGCTTTTTTGGGGGGATCCCACCTCCGGGTGCCACCCACCGGGGGCGACGCTCGGGGGGGCGGCAGCTGGGTCCCCCCCCCGCCGTCCCCTCCCCGCAGCGCTGCGGGAGCGCCGCCCGGCTCACCTGGGGAGGGACGGGGAAGGGGAACGGGGGACGGGGGGGGGGACAGCGGTGCCCGCCAGCCCCTTCCGCGGCCTTTGTGGCGCCGTCACATGGGCCGGGTGCGGGATTTAAGCGGGGCTCCGCAGGACATGCCGGGAGCGGCGCGCCGCAGCCCTCCGTGCCCGCAGCGGCAGCGCTCCGCCCGGCCGGGGATGCGGCGGTAGCGGCCCCGCGATGAGCGGCTCCTCCATGGCGAAAAGCGAGTCCCGCACTTCGCTGCTCAGAGCGCCGGGGGGCAGGAAGGGGACGCCGGGGGGACCCCCCCAGCCTCAGCCCCGACCCCCGGGGGGCCGCGCCCGGGCAGGGAGAGGGAGGGCGGGGAGGGAGCCGAGCCCCGAGGAGCTCCCCGGGGAGCCCAGCGCCCGCAGGCCGCTGTGCCAGCCCCCCGCCCGGGAGGACGGGGCCAGGGGAGCGGGGAGGCCGGCGGCCGGCGGGGGGGACGGCCGGCAGGAGCCCGCGGAAGGAGGAGGCAGGGGAGCCGGGCACCGGCACCGCCGCCCCCCGCCGCACGGCAGCCACGGGCACCCCCCGGAGCAGCAGCAGCTCGCGGCCGGGGATGGGCAGGAGGAGGAGGAGGAGGAGGAGGAGGCGGAGGAGGAGGACTTTTTCTTCGGGCACGGGCAGAGGGCCGGCAGAGAGTCCCTAAAGCTCGCCGACAACGCTTCGCCTCCGTCCAGAGCCGGCAGCAAGCGCTCCTCCGCCAAGTCCGGCGGCGGCGAGCGGCCGGTGGAAGCGGACCCCCTGTTCCAGCAGCTGCACCCCATGCTCAGCTCGGTCTTCGGCCAGGTAAGGAGCCGGGAGCCCCCTCCCCGCCGCCCCCCGCGTCCCCTCCCGCTGCCGGCGGCCGCTCCGGGGCCGTCCGTCCCCGCCGCCTCCTGCCCGCCGCGGCCAAACTTCCCCGAGCGCTGCGGCACCGCCGGGGCGCTGCGGAGCCGGCTCCGAGCGGGGGCCGGGGGCTCGGAGCCCACCCCCGGGCACGGCCGCGACCCCCGGGGCCGCTGCGGAGGGAGCTCGGGGCTCGGCGGAGGGGGAAAAGCCTGGAGCCGGGGGAAGTTGTGGCTCTGCCCGGTGAGGGTGAGTGCCGGGGAAGCGATCGATCGATTTATTTATTTAATATAGATATATTTACTTATTAGGTTCCATCTCTCTGGCTCCCCGCCTTGCTTTGCTGTATTTGTTTACATCTCCTTATGGTACGTTTCTGTGCCATCGGCATATGAATCATTTCTGATGGCAGAAGCTGTCAGGGGAAGGTAGTGGGGAGGACGACAAAAAAAATCCTGACCCAATTCCGAAGGCTTCCCAGTCACTGTGTTAGGGTGGAACAGATGCTTTCGGTGTTTGCGAGCGTTTTGGGTACAAAGCTGTCATTTTTAGCTGCCTCCGGTAGTGAAATTACCCAACAGGGCTACCCTTTAAAAATGAAAAGGCAGAGGGAAGACAGGCTTGAAATTTTCTTTTAGAGCCATTTAGGGATGTTACTGGGAGATGTAATCTCCAGGAAGATTAATGTAACTGCAATCTCCCAGAAGCACAATTATAGGTATAAGCCAGCGGCCGGGGTGGCTGGGTTCCAGCCCCGGCAGTGATCGATTAACCCGGAATTATGACTTGGGGGTTTCGTTGTTTGTTGTCGCGTGATTTTTTTGTGTGTCTCGTTTTAAAGCGGGTTTGGGAGGCTCTGCAGGATGCCCGCTGAAATTGAGATTATGGAGGTAAGAAGAATTCCTGTGGTGTGAGGGGAAGGATGCGATACACCCGTACCTGTTCGGTCTGCTCTCAGGAAGCGTCGTCTCCTGCTCATCCTCGCTTCTCAAGAGAAAAATCAAACCTCCTCTGCTCTCCTCAACAACTTTGCATCCTCGTTACCAGTCCCTTACTTACGAGCGTTACCGCTGTGCTGAACTCGGGACAAAGATTTCCCTCCCCGTGCCCGTGAGGGACCAGGAGCCTAGGTTAAAATTTTGTAGCAGCGCTAAGGAAGGGCCCGGCGGGTGGTTGGGTGCTCGGCTAGGTCACAAAATCAGCGTTCCTTGAAAATCTGCAGACTGAAATCCACGGGCTCAGTTCTGGCCGTTGCTGTCTCCATGTTTCTGAGGAAGATGAAGATCTGAGAAGGGATTTCTGTCTGTGGAGCTGTGTCCCCAGTGCTGAAGTACAAACAAACCCGTGTCAGGGCTCCTGCTCGCAGAGACCTCTCTGGTTCTGAGCTCGGTCCTTACCTGTGCAGCGCCTTCGTTTCACCTGGTGTGCTGCGTTCCAGCGCCGTGATCCGCTCCCAAACGCCACAAACTTGGCAAAACTGAATTCCAGTGCAGAACCGTGCTGCTTACAGAACAGGGACAGACAGCTCTGGTTTTCCTTCTTGTGCTCAGTGCATAGCACCAGGGCTTAGAAACAGCAACAGCAGCGTCTCTCTTTAGAAGCATCGTACTATTTCTTCCCGTTTCTCAGCTCCGACTTGCTTTCTCTGAAGCAACTACGAGAAAACGACCATCTCGTGGAGGTTTGAGGAGCAGGGCGGTACAGGGATTCGTGGATATAAAAGGGGAACTACAACGTGGGATATGCAAAGGGCTGTATGCAGGAAGGGAGATGTGCAGATATTTTGTAGGGATTTCAAAATCCTGGGATGGATGCGGGTCTTAGGATAAGAACCAGGAAATTCTGGCATGGAAAGGAATGACGGAAATCTTGTTTCTGTGAGTGAAGACATAGATGCTAAGCGCTGTGTAAAAATATCTTGAGACAGAGAAGGACTTAAACCTGCGGGAGCACAAGTTGCAGCCTGGGCTGAGCCGTGGTCGCAGGCGCAGAAGTGCCCAGGACCGCAGCACAAAGCTGCAGGTGCTGTGACACCACTCTGCACCTCGTCGTTAGAAGCCAACAACAGCTCGGCAGACAATGTATTTAATCCGAGAACTTCTTTCCAGCCCACACAGCCCACTGTGAAACGGTTAAAACAGTAATTTGGCAGCGCGTGCAAGGAGGGGAGCCCGGCGATGCGTGTCTGCGGCAGCACCGCTGCGTCCCGGCCCGGCTGTGCGCCCCGCGAGCACCGTCCTGCTCCCCGCCTGGCCGCAGACACCACCGCGGGCCGATCAGAGGCACCGAAAGCATTGCGGGGCTGGCCTCACAGAGGGTGTCGTTGCTGCAGTCAGAGCAAAAGGAGCAGTCCGGGGCTGGAGGATTGTGTCGGAGGGAGGCAGATTTGTAGCTGTGCAGGAAAAAAGAGCGAAGGCAGAAGTGCTGCGTTTATATAACTGGCACAGCGATGCGCTGCGCGTGTACTCGGGGAGAATGCTAAGATACTGCTGGGATACAGGATGCAGTGATATTTTATTAATTAGCCTCATGCTATATTGGTGCAGTGATGCCGCGATATAAAAACCACCATCATGCTCTTCTGAGGACAGCGGGCCGTTTTGTAACTGAGCGTCACGCCAATTACCGAAGGCGGGGAGCGTAACGATGCCTTAGAGGGAGCCAGGGCGTCGTGCTGGGGTAACGACCCGTCCGCACAGCGGCTGCAGGAAAGCACCCTGTCGGTCGGGGGGGTTCTGTGGTGCTGCACAGCCCCGAGCTGGAGAACGCAGCCTGGACAGCACAGCAGGGCTGTGACGCCGGTGCCATGCGGCGGCACTTTGGCAGCGCACGGCTGTGCTAACGGTGGAGCGTCGTAGCTCGACAGAGGAGTTGAGCGCTCTGGCGGTGCGGTGATACAATATTCCAGGTGGGAGCTATTCCGTGCAGCAGCGATTACTTCGGGCGTGCTATTAGCAAGGGGCTGTGCCGGCGTGACAGCACCACCGCGCTGCACAGAAGGCAGCGAGCGAGGCGTTATCGCCGTGCTGCGGTCTCGGTCGCGCGACCGGGGCTTGGCATGAAGGCAGTGCCGCCGGAGCACGGCCGGTTGTGCCTCGCGTGGGGCGGCGGGCAGCCGTGTTTGCAGGCGGCGCTGCAGCGGGGCAGCTCCGTGCAGCCAGAGCTGGGCACTGACTCACCGTGGAGCTGGCGAGGATAACGTGGGATCGTGCGGCAACGTGGGAAAGCGGCGCAGAGAGGGAGCGTGGGGAGGGCGAGGGTGTTGTTCTGGCCTGTAGCATGGAGGTGCTGGAGTGGCTGAGGAGTGAAGGAGCGTGGTGTGGGAAAAAGGAGCGTGCTGCCACCCCTTGGAGTGTCCTGAGGGCTCCAGCACGCAGGGCAGCAGCAGTGCCGTCCCAAGCAGGAGCACGCCCCGAACAGCAGAGGAGCAGCGCTGCCTCGGCCGCCGGGATAGCCGTGCGGTGGCAGCAGGAGGGTTACTGATAGGACAGCAGCAGCAGGAGCAGCTCAGAGGGGGGACCGTGATGCAACAGTTGTGTGGCAGCAGGATTCCCGGGGCAGCGGTGTCGCGGCAGCAGCACCTCCAGCACAGAGGCTCGGCCCTGGGCTCGCGGCGCAGGTACTGCAGCACGCAGCCCGCCGGTTCTCTGCGCTTCACTCCTGTGCCCCGGGGTCGGCCTGGCTGGCACCTTGAAGAGAGCTTCTTGTGGCCTTTGCCATGCAATATTAATTTGCAAGCGATCCTGCCATGTGAGACCTGACCGTTTTCAGCGCCGTTTAGCTTTCACACCCTGCCTGCCTGTTAAATTTTTCAGCCAAGTGATTCCCCAACAGTTTTCTGTCAATTGCCTCTGGTAGCGTGGGGATCAGGGGGGTCAAATAATGCCACGGGGAATCATTAAATATTTACGGGCTTCTGCTGTTAGCACTGTGGCCAAAGGGGCTTTTGTATTTCTATTTGTACAGGCGGTTACAAGGCACTGCTATCTGCACCATCTCCCAGTCCCATTTTCATGTCAGTATCCGAATTACCATTAAAATAGGGAAGGAGTCTTTCTGCATCTCCCGTTTTCTTTTCTCACACTGCTCCATCTTCCTTTGCTCACAGGCTTTAGTTAATCTTAACAGGTCTGAATGAACCTTGGAGCACACCAGAAGGTCAGAAGTGGCCCCGTTGTGGGGCAGGACGCATCCGCAGGCCGCCTGTGTGGGAAGCAGGTGCAAAACGCATCCTTGTGGGTAAGGATAACGCGCCTGGCCCCGCCACTCAGCCTGGCCGGTCTCCTCACCCGCAGGACGACCTTGTTCCCTCGAGCGCCTTCGACTCGGGCTGATTCTGATGGGATTTTGCCTAAGAGCAGATGCTGCGGCAGCACCACACATGGAGCTCTGCCAGCACAGAGCCCGGCAGGCCTGCACGGCCGAGGGGGCACCGCTAATGGCCCCGTGATGGAAGCTTTCGGCTGCCTGCGTGCCAGCGAGGAGGCTGCTGTGCGCCGGGCTGCTGGTGGAAGCTTTCGGCTGCAGCGCTGTGGGGCAGTGGAGGTGAAGGTGAAATGCGCTTGCAGGGTCTCGTGTGCTGTGCTGCCCCGTGCTGTAAGGCAGAGGCAGCGCTGATGAGAGAGGGTCATGGCGAACCAAGGGCAGTTTCTCAGCTATTTGATGGTGTTGAATCAACGGAATAACTTGGAGCAACCAGATTTTTCCTGTGGCTCAAACGATCAGCGTCGCAGGGACGCTGACCCTGCTGCGCAGCCTTAGCATACTGCTCCTGAAGGCACACAGGTTGGAAGGGGCAAAATCCCAAAGAAACTGCCTTCCTACTTTGCTTCCTCTTTAGGACCCCTCTGCGAGCTTGCTCTGACCCCCAGGAGCATCCTCAAGGTGCCCAGCGAGGGAGGGCAGGCGCAAACTGCTGCCGGGCCCCGCAGAGTTGCTCGGGACACACGGCCCCAGGGCTGTAGAGCTTTGGCTTCGCTCACAAATCCTCCACCACTGCATGGCCCTGCGTGGGGCAGGGAGGAACCAGTCCGAGGGCCTGGCTCCTGCCCTCAAAAGCCCCTTCCCCGGCCTGGCAGGGACCCAGCACACCCCTGGAGCCCTGGGTCTGGCTGTGCCCGAGGAGCCTGCGGGTGTACCGGTGCCAGGAGCGTGGTCCAAGCAAGGAACCACACGTCCTGCTGATGGCCGGGCACTACTCGCAGCGGTCTGGGTACCTGCGTGCATCTCGTACGGCCTCCGCGCTTCCTGCCCTGCGTGTGTTGGCACAGCCCACGTCCATGCATGCAGCCTGACGTAAAGATCCTTCACGTAAACGCTGTGCCTGCAGACCTACAGCCTGTACCATGCGGCCTCTGCAAGATCTTCGGTGTGGCTGTGCAAACACCTCTGTGCATACACGCGTTCCTGTGCTTAAATACTTGGCGTACAGGGACGTCCCTGCCTGCTGAGACCGCTGTATGAGGTGCAGCTCGTGTGTTTTCTGTATGTTACGGGCACGGATGCAGAGGAACGGCGTTCCACTCGAGCACATCCACCCAGCCTCCCCGTTGCTCAGCTTGGAGAAAAAAAAAATCACATTTATTGCTTCTAAAAAGCCTGAGGGATGGGAGCCAGACGTACAGAATCACTGAGGGGCAGTGGGTAAGCTTGCTGCCTGCAGTGGCTCTGCCAGCAAGCATTAATCTTTGTCAGTGATTTACTTTTAAACAAATCTGTTTTAAAAGGATATGGAAAGACATCAAAATAAAACCAAGCTAAAGGAACATTCATTAAATATTCAGTTCATGAAATATACAGCAACATGAGCTAATGCACTGAAACGCGCAGCCCTTGCGGTTGGGTTCAGCTTATCTTGTGAGAGAATAAAATCTTTCAATAATGAATTAACCATCGTTTAAATTAGCCCTCGGTGTGTCCCACCAACCTATACCGCCTTGATTTTTGTTTGATGCAACATTGGCTTGGAACAAAGTGTCAGGGAGGGGTTTAGCTGTCGATGTAGCGGATGGGCTGCCGGTTTGGCAGCTGGATTCGTTGTGGTTCTTTCTAGCATTGCAGCTTCAGGAGATGGTTCTCCCTGATGAGTCCATGAGTGGTATTGATTTCCAATAACAAGCAGCTATATGGTGTGCAGCCAGTAAAAGGCGCTTAGCTAACTTTGGGCTCCCTTTCAATAATCCTCTGACATTCCTGTGACCTTAGAGAGCAGCAGCAGTGCCCATGAGCTTGAGCAATCCTTCAGTTTCAGTCAAATGCCCCTCTTCGAAATAAAGACAAACAGCTGTCGGAGCTCATACAGTCACACGGAGTTTTTCAGTAGCCCTCTGCACCGGCATGAGACCATGAGCTCAGTGCAATGTAAAAATGAAGTCATTTGCAATATTCTAATCTCTCTTCTGTCCATTCCTCCTTCAGAGTCCTTTGCACCTTGCAACCAGCTTTGGAAAGAATACGTAGCATTGCTTCATCCCACTCAGGTGAAATGCACTCTCTGCTCTTGGAAGGAAACAACCGTGAACCTTTGTGAGGCATCGTGTCACAACAGTTGAGGGCAGGAAGCAGAAAACCATCACCACCCCCCCTGTATTCTGCTGAAATAACAGCAACAACAAAGAGTTTAGGTAGTTTGTGACCAGCTGCACTGAGATCTAGCCAGAGAGCCCATCCTGGGACACGCAGTCTGGTCCTTCTGAAGGTGCTGTCAGCTCCCTGCTCGGAACAGCAAGGAGGCAGACCTCAGCTTTATGGTGCTGTATCTCGTGTATTGCTGCGGGACTGGTTTGGAGCATTTGGTTAGTGTGGTTCCCAGGGCCCTGCTCATCCGCTGATCAGCCACGCCTGCTGCAGCACCGCGGTGTGCCAGCCGGACGCTGAGCCCCTGCCCCTTTTTCCTTTGAAAGAGGCGAGAGACCCAGGGCAGCACCAGCTGCTTTTGCAGGATTCCCAGACAGGGAGCGATCACAGTTCTCGTACTTCTGAACAAAGGGGAGGGACCCTCTGCGGTTTGTTTTAAACCCTCTTCGTACTGCACATACCTGGCAAACTGCTCCAGCAGCTTGTGGGCTGTCAGGCTTCTACTTGTCTTTTGGTAGCCCATCGATGGTCTTCAAAAGCAGAACAGCCCCACAGCACGTAGTGCTCTGGCCAGCACGTCTTCTCTTGGGTTAGCGCAAAACGCGAGTACCAGATCTGCGGGGAAGGTGTCAGGAGGTGGCACATCCCCATCTCTTTCCATCTAACGCGGAATAAAGCTAGCTAATTACAGACAAAGCTGTGCGAGACGGAAGTTGGCTCTTCAGGGTTTGTTACCTTGAGAGGGACGGAAAGCATCCTTGGTTTTTTAATAACCTTTCTGTTGTTTGTGATTGAATGCGATCCAATTGCTCTAATGGAGGAGAATATTATGCACAGCATGAGTCAGCAACACTTTCTTTCTGGAACAGCTGACAGCAAAGAAAGTTCCCAAACTCGCTGCAGAAATATTCCTCCTCCCAGCTGAGGGGATGGGCTGCATCTGCCAGCGCTCGCTGCTGCCTCTGCTTGAGACGGACCTGTCCTTGCCCGATGGGAGCGGGGAACCGTCCCAGGTTCATCCGAGGTTAGGTGACACAAGTCAGTATGCACTAAAAGCCCTCGGGAGCCTGACGCAGCCCAGGGGCAGCCAGTCGCAGAGGTTTGCAGTGCCGGTGCGTGTTCCAGTGGCTGGGAGCTTTGAAGCAAGGCCCCTGCACTGGCAAAGGAAGGATGTTAATAAATCCAAATGCTAAGGCTCGCCTGAGGTCATCCAGTAAACAAGACTGGGCTGGTTTTTGTAACATACGGATCTGTGGCCATCAGTGAAAGGGTGGCTGGGAGCAGGTTTGAAAGCTAGTGATCGGTATGTGCACTCTCTGCTCTGGCACAGAAGAAAGAGATGAAAAATTCTTAGCCTGCTAGGAGAATTAAATAAGGTGGCATATTTTAAGGTACTAAATCTTCCAAGCATGCAATGAGTTCTTACATAAAACTCTGGATTTCAATGACAAGACGCTAGGGATGCTGTACTAAGTACTCTCCTCAGAGATTACCGCCACCCCCAGGTACCGAGGGTGCCCTTTGCAGCATGGTGTTACAAGCAGCGACCTGATCTGATGTTCCAGCAAGAGAAGGTCCAGGTACTGAAACGGGCCTGGCAGCCAAGCAGCCTTCCTGTACAGCTCTGCACTTCCACTGGAAATTTTTGCCAAGCAAAGCTGCAGCCCCACAGTTTGGATTGATTTTTGTTCTTTCTGTTGGAGCGGTCGGGTATTTGCTGTCACTGGATAAAGTCTCTTGCAGCTACCAAGTGATTAGCCGTGGTGGGGCCCAACACTCTCCTATGGAATAAATATTCGTACCAGCGGTGCCAGCCTGAAGTAAAGTGCTGCTGCTTTTTAAAGAACCCAAGCGTATTAAAGCACCTGAATCACTCCCTGGCAGTGCCAAGTCCTGCAGCCTCCTCCCTGCTCCTTGCCCAGGTCAGTCGATGTGCCGAGCTCCTTGCCTGGGAGCTGAGAGCTCCCTGTGCCAAACTGCGTCCGCGAAGGTCTCTGCTCTCCACCAGGGGTTTCAGGGATAAGGGGGGGATGCAGGCGCAACAGCAAGGCTTGCGTTTCACCAAGTTCCTCCTGATTTTTAGAAAGTTTACAACAGAGCCCCAGGCCTTAAAAGAACAGTGTGATTGCCACAGAGAACAGTGTGGGAAAGCCAGTATACATGCATGTGCAGCCCTCCCACACGCACCCTGACTACCCCAGATATAGGCATACCCACAGATCAGCACCTACACACAAATGCTTTTGACACACTTATTCTCAGCATCCTGTTCTCTTACAGCAGCCTCGTTTGGAGGGAGGGAGAAAATATGTTCCTTCTAACCTAATCTTCTGATGACCTCTCCACCAACCCCACTCCTCTGCATCTCTCTAAGCTGCCCTTGGTGGCGAGGAACGAGATCCCAATGTCGAAGTGATTTTCCTCCTCAGAGGTCAGCAGGGTCTGTCTGCTAGATTGTGATGTGCTGCCCAATTGCTCTTAAGGGATTCAGGGTAAGTAAGGGGATAAAGAAATTGTTTACGACCACATCTCTCAGGCCCGCTGCGGCTCTGCCAGCGCTCCTGCAGAGTCCCAGGACTGACTGTGCTACAAACCTGGTGCGAGTGGGCTCCCACCCATCACCTCTTCCTTCCCTTCCTGGATTGTGCACTCCCTTCCCAAGCTGGCAGCCGATTTCAGCGCTCTCTCTCTGCCCTGCGCGTTTTCGGTAACTGCTGCGACTGCAGGGAAGAGAAGTAGGAGAGCAGGGAAATGCGGCAGTCTGCCGTGCTAGCCGGCTCCTGATGCCCTGCTGCAAGCTACTATTTAGGGGTGAGCACCTCAACTTTTGCTGAGGGGCACTGGGAGCTCTGCAAGACGTGCTCACTGCCTCCTTCACAGCAGCTCACTGCCTCTCTTACAGCCCCCCGGCAGTTTGGGGGCTGCGATGGATTTTCCAGACGGGCACTTCTCAGTTCCTGGCCTCCGCGCTGCCTGCCAAGGGGAGATTTATTCTCGGCAGGGAGGTGATGCTCTCTCTCCTCTCTGCTCCGGAATTGGAGTCATTTGTCTCAGGAGGGAGCCCAGGCGCCTCGCTCGCTGTATGGCAGCTTCTGCTCAAGGGAGACAAGCACTTCGTCAATAAACAAGGAGCCTGGGGAACAGCTCCAGCTGACAGAGGACGTTATTAACGACCAGCACTTCGGCCAAGGGTAGATCAGCCTCCCATGAGCTGCTTTAAGAAGAAATAGAGCCAAAGATGGCAGCCTCGAGAGGAGCTGGGAGTTTTGGCATCCTCCTGCGATGCCTCCTGCTGCGGGGGCCTCAGCCCCCGAGGGGTGACTGTGTCTTTCCCCTTCGTCAGGGATCCTCAAACCATGGCAAGAGGTGGTAGGGCCAGCTTGGGAAAGGTTTTGTTTCCCAGCCCCGTTGGTGTGCTCCGATACGGAGACCTTCCAGAGCAGAGCTTCCCCATCCCCTCTGTCCCTCGGTCTGTTTGCTCTGGGTGCAACGGGCGTCTTCCAGTGGCTGCTACTGCAGCTTCTTACTTCGGAGGAACCATGGGCTTTCATGCAGCTCCTCCCAGGCCATGCGGTGAGGAAGGCACCGAGGAGATGGGAGAGGAGAGGAGGCCGTTCCACTGCTTTTGCTCTTGGAGAGTGGCTAGTACAAGGAAGAGCAAGAAACACTGCCCCACACCGCCGTGCGCTTCTGGCTGTGTCTGGAACTGGAGAAGCTGTTGGCTCTTGTCATGTTGGACTCCTAAACCAATCTCCTCAGGTGGAAGAAGCCTCTGGGCTCCAGAACAACCATTGATTCACCTTACAAACATAGTTTGCCACAGCACCATCTAGATGGAAGCAGAGAAAGCCCTGCTCTGTTGTGACGTTGGCAGTTCATCCTTCCCTGTCTTAGAGCCAGGACAGCGAGCCTTTGGCTCCTGCGTGAAGAAATCCTGTGGTTCAGGTGCTCAGCCCATGGGCTGGTCTTTGCAGAACCTTTCTGTTTAGGACCATGCTTGCAAAAAAAAGTTGTGAAATCTTTGAGCTGAACATCTGGGTGTCCAGGCAGCCTGCTGCACGGGCAGGTGTAGGATCAGCGTCAGCGTGGCCTTCGCAGCTCTTGAAGGAGGTAGCTCCCCATGCCATGGCTTCTTACCTCCAGCAGCTACAGCCTCGGTGGTGCCTTCGTGCCTGGGGATGCATTCACTGTCCTGCTCAGGTCCTGTTGCCCGGGCTGATGGTGAGTTTTTCTGCAATTTAAATCTCCTTTCAGACCAAATGCTCTTACGCGGCCTGAGAACAGAGGAAGAAGTACTGGGCACTCATCCCCTTTCTTTCAGAAATGATTCAGCAGGCCTGCAGCTCGGCATTCAGAGCTGGGTCTGGGTTTCGGAGCCCCTTATTTATCCCAGGACTCAGGAGTTTGGAAGCAGAATGGATGGATCTGATGCCCACATTCCTGCTTTCCCATTACCCAGCCTGGGGCTTTTTGGCTTTAGGATTCAGGTGCGAGCCCGTCTTTGGCAGACTTGTACAGGAAAACCTCCGCTTGGTTTCTACTTGCAGAAAGCTGGAAAAAAACTTTAAGGCTGGCTCAAGGTCTCTCCCTTGTGGTTAAAAATTTCTATCCCGGGGCTGAGAGCATCGTAGGGACCCTGCGCTGCTGCCTCCGGGCTCGCTTCCACTGCGGCAGGAAAAGCATGAGGGACTCGCGGGCCTGCTAGTCTTTATAAGCTGAAACAGGTCCCACCCAGCTAAATGGTCCCTTTCTGCTCCAAAACGAGCTCTGGACTCTGCCCCAAGCCCCTAAGTGGATTGCCTTCTGGCCAGCCTTGCTCTCTGGTGATTGAAAAGCTGAGAGGAGGTAGGAGGGGGGTGGGCAGGGTTGCAGCGTTCAGAGGCTGGATGGACCCAAACTAGCTGGATTCACTGAACTCATCACTAAAATCACTTCTTGCGGTGCCTCTCTGCTTTAATTCTCCCTGAATCAGCTCTCTCCCCTGAGTGAAACAATCTTGCCTGCAGATTGAGGGGGGTGGGAGGGATTTGAACATTAATCTGATGTAGATTATACATCCGCCTCCCTCTCTCTCCCCTTCTCACTCCCTCTCTCTCCCTCTTTCTGTCTGTTTCTCTCCCCTCCCTCTCCTTCCTGCTTCATCTCTTCAAGAAAGTGAACATAAAGTAAAAACACGGAGAGAGAGAGGCAGAGAGAGAAAAAGCTCCCCGAAGAGGGAAGCCCCAGCAGCCAGTAGCTGTTTGGATTTGCCTGGCGCTGCCTTTCTTGCTTTGCTCCCAAGGAATACCTTTAATGGGATCATTTGCTTCAGTTCCTTTATAACCGAGTTCACCGGAAAGGCAGACTCAACATATTATGGGCAACTGTGTGAAGTCTCCACTGAGAAACCTCTCAAAAAAGGTATGTTCCCTAAATCGAAGTGCATTGTGCTTTTCCAGCCCTGCTGCTTGGGACGGGTGACGTCGTGGGCAGACGGGGAAGGGAGGTGGGAGAGCCGCAGAGGTGTGTGCGAGGGGCTCAGCTCTCTTCACAAGGCTTTTTTGTAAGAGCTGCTCGTGCAAGGGCAGCCACTAGAGCCCGGGATGCTGAATGCCACCGCGTGTGTGGAAATAAACGTGCGTATACATAGCAGGCGCGTGTCCTGCTCCGTGTGTGCGTGCCCGCTGCGCCCTGCACGCTTGTGCTCGTTGATGTGCTCGATACACTGGCACACGCCGTCTGTGCAGGCAGCTTAAGGTATGTGCATACACGTGAGCTTGTGTACGTGTGTGTACGTGTGTGCATGTGCTTCAGTCGAGGGTGTCTGCATGAGCCCAGTCATGTGTGACATTTCTACAGGGACACATTCCTGCACACGTGAGTGGCCGTGGTTGTGTGCTCCTGCCGGGGTGTAAGGATACGCACGCTTCAGGAGCGTATCTGTGGTACGTGTCCGCAGCTGTTTGTGTCTCTGCACGTCCATCCAGAGGGGTGTGAGCAGGCGTGCGGTGCTCGCTGTGCGTGCACGTGGGGAGCTGTGTGTGTCACACACTTCTCCCTGCTGGCACGCGCACGGTACGTGCGCTGGGGTGCGTCTTCGCAGCAGTCTGCATGTGGTTTTGTGTACGTCCATCCTTCCGTACGCACACATCTCCTGCGGGTGCATGCACTTGGGTACAGCAGCATGTTTTTCTGCCACACGTTTGGCCGTGCCCCTGTGAGGGGACACGCTGGGCCTAATCCCTGTGTGCATCCATCGCGTGTGCACCCATCGCATGTGTGCACCCATCGCATGTGTGCACCCATCGCATGTGTGCACCCATTGCGTGCCTGGCAGCACCACCCATGGGCACAGGGGCCTGGGCCCGGCCCTGCTCCGTGTGCAAGCTGCTCTGTGTGTCTAGAGGCCGCAATCCCCAGCCTGCTGAGGGTTTTAAAACAACCCCAGGACTGATTAGATTCAGGAGCCGTTCCTCTGTTAGGGACGAGACAGAAGCGGGAACGATTCGCCCCAGTGACGTTTCCTGCCTGGCTGCGGGAGGTGTTGCAGCACCGTGTACCTGTCAGCCACACGGATCTCACTTGGCATTGCTGAAAAGCTAATAACTCAGCAAAAAGCTGTTCCGTTCTCTCCTCGTGAATGAAAAAGTTTCGCTAAGCATCCCGAGCATAGCAATGAAGAGCTAGCTCTGGGGGGACCTTGCTGGCATAAACACCAGGAGGCCTTGCCGTCAGGGAAAGCTGCTGTGGAGAGGGTCTCCTAGCAGGGAGTTTCTTCTGGCCTCAGATTTACCTCCTAAACAGTCTCCTTGTTATCCTGGCTGCTGTAAACAAGGCCAGTAATGGCTCGGTGCTGCTGCAGGAGTGCTGGGATAGGCGAGGAGGGAATTCATCATCGAGCAGTTTGATGGTGCCGAGACCAGCCCTGTGTCAGGGTGACCCCCAGCAAGAGGCAGGAGTAGCTGAGGTTTACCCACACATCGCACATGTGAAAAAAGCAATTTGGCTGTTCCTAGGTCGCCTCCAACTTACAATAAAACGAGTTGGCTGCAGCTGTGCTTGACATGATCAAGGAGATTGCAATTAAAGTCTGAAATGCGGCCAGGCTTCTTGAATCACAATGGACAGAAGAAGTTATAAGCTCTGGGTGATCAGTCTTTTTAGGTAATTTATGCTTTCATTCCTAAAAACCGCTTCAGAAGATGCACTTTGTGCCTCGTTAGAAGGCCTGGGCTGGCAGAGAGAGCAAGTCGCAGAGCTGAACTAGAGGATTTCTCTGGCGTTGCTCTGGCCTCGGGCACCGCTCCTGTGGGGCTGTGCTGACCTCTGGGTCACAGCACATGGTTTTGGGGATACTTCGCAGGTCAGCCTTACACCGCACAGCTTCACTTGGCTGCTTTGTGACCCTGCTCTTGTTTGCCCAGACATTACCCGGGGCAAGCTCAGAGGAAACTCAGTGAGGAGGATGAGGAGCTGGGCCCTGGGCGGTGCTAAGTTACAGAGGGAGGAAGCACTCGTTCTCTGCCTGCTGCTCGTCCCTCTCCTCACCCCACCCCTACCTCCCTGAAGCTCCTTTGAGTGCCAATGTCCTGGGACCAAGGAGCTGTCCGCGTCCGAGTGGCTGAGCCGGAGCCGGCAGGCACAGCTCTCCTCAGCCTCCTGCTCTGATCTCCGCCATGTGGCCCTGCCGCAGCGAGTGGAAGCAGAGCTAAGATGATTAGGGGCATGGCTTAGGAATGTGAAGGCCTTTTGCACGTGATACCCATTCCCCAGCAGGCTTGATGGACGGGCGTTACCTGCTTATGTTTTTCCTGAGTTTTGCTGAAGTGGTGAGGAGGGGCTGCAGGCGACGTGTGGGCGATGGGATGTGATCCCCCGAATGTGTGATTTCAACCGGGAGGTTGGGAACCACTTCCAGGTGCTGGCTGGCCCGGCCGGGGGCTGGTTCCTTGCCCGTGCAGGTGACAGTGTTCAGTCCTTTTTCCCCAGTGCTGGCTGCTGGCAGCTTCGCTTTCCCCTGGCGGCCAGCCTGGGTGCCTTTCCCTCGAAGAGGCCCTCCGAGATCTGCTGGCCTGACCCAGCCAGGCCTGGTAGTGCTCCTTTGCTCATGCAAGAGACGGAAAAAGCCTGAACTCCCCTGTCCTTTCCTTGTGTTTCTGCATTGTGCATGCCGCTCTTTCCCCCGTAACAGGCACCTGATGTTGCTGTACCCGGATCACAGCTCCCTTCCCGGCTCTGTCTGGATAAAGGAGGAACGTGGTGGGGCAATTTTGGAGGGTGCTTGCAGGAGAAAGCTGGGAGGCTGCTGGGCAGAGGGAGCATCGCCTGCCGTAAATCCTGCCTGGAGCTGCAGGGCAGGGAGCCCCCGTCGGGCTCTCAGTAAGGCGGCCACCTTCTGTGGCTCTGGGCAGCTGTTTCATCAAACTGGAGATCTTTATCCACACAGGAGAATAATGGGATGGCCGTGCTGTGGTGCTGCTGTGTGGCCAGGGAGAAATTGCCTGGGAGGGTCAGCAGACAAGGATTAGGTGGAGGCTATGGGACCTTTAAGCTTTCGTGTGTCTTCGCTGGAATTAAATGCAGAACTGATGTGGGCTATTTTAAGTGAGTCACATTATTTGGTATATTAAACTCAAAAATGTGCCAAGAAAAAAAAAGCTGGTAATTTTTGCAAATACTTTGCACTGATGTCATGAAGCTATGCAGTTCAACACAGATGCCCTGACATTTAGCTGAGCTAGTAATATGCCATTTGTGGACGGATGCTCATCTCTCAGGTTTTTAAGGACAAGTGTCCGATGTGTCACGCTTAATCAGAGACAGATTTCCTCCTCATCTACGACTGCGACAAAAGTGCTTTTCTGCTTCATCATTTTCTTTCTTCGTGGCTTGCTTTTTGAGTTGTTTTTGTTTTGGTGCTTGATATTCACATGACATGATACACGAGCAGATTGGTGTAAGGCTGTATAAAATGCAAACCGTGTGCACGATATAACAGCACATGGCAGACACGGCAAGGAGACGCGATAGGTTTGGACAAGTGTGCCTGGGCTGTGCCTGCGTATCTGGTGTTTTAGCCTGAAAAAGCACCTCAGGCCTTAAGGAAAGAGTTAATAGGGGAGACGATGACAATTGACAGAGCTTCTCTGATCACCCCTGGGAACACCGGCTGTAAAAGTAGAATCGTTCCTGAAGAGGAATCTGATGCATGATTAATGTTTATTCTATAAAACCAAGGGTCCTGTGGGTTGTGCTGGCTTTTTATAGCTGCATGGGAATATCAGGATAAGACTTTTCTTG
Source organism: Nettapus auritus (assembly GCA_011076525.1). Classification (NCBI taxonomy): domain Eukaryota; kingdom Metazoa; phylum Chordata; class Aves; order Anseriformes; family Anatidae; genus Nettapus; species Nettapus auritus. The sequence goes on from CM021779.1 coordinate 7,707,447, forward strand.
CAGAGCCAGGGAAATGCATTTCTATAAAAGGAAAGCAGTGCCTCCTTATAAAATCCAGTGCTGGATTGTGTTCTGGAGCCCCAGCTTAGCAAGCCGTGTGCGCTCACAGCAATGTGCAAAGGCAAACAGACCCAACTGTGCTCGTGCCTGACCTCCGCCCCGAGCCCTAAGCATTAGGAGAGGGCAGTGCGCTAAGTGCCCGAGACCCCGAGGACGCAGCACCCGGTGCTGCCAGCGGCCTCGTGATAACGTCACCAAGGGCACGACGCTGTGCTGCTGCCATGGAGCGTGGAGCCCGAGGCAGTGCCTCCATGCAGGCTTGGTCTTGCCTCCTGGGGAGGCCCCGGCCCGTCAGCAGCTTCGCCCCGGGCACGCGTGCGGTGCCATGGGCGCGCTCGCTCCTGGCGGCTCGCTCGAGGAATCCTTAACTGTGGGGCTGGTAGCGGGAGCGTGGCCCTTTGGGCTGTTTCTGGGTAGATGTGAGCAGCTCGTTGAGGGTTTGATGTCGGTTCAAAGCGAAATTCTCCGGGCTGGCTGTACTTCTATCAGCTTTTGAAAGTGAACTCCCGGACTTACCGCTTCCACACAAACCGTAATAGGTCAGTGGGGGGGACGCGGCGTGAACCAGATGAAGGAAATGTAGCAATAATGGCTCTGCGAGGCGGTTCAGTAAAACTTCAGAGGCAAGGCTGGGCGAGACGGGGAGGTAACATCCTCTGTTGTGTTGTTTGCTTGCTGCTGGTTGGCTGGGAAGATCCGCCATGAGGAGAAGACGTGCTATAAGGCTGTCCAGACGAGCGAAGAGGGGCCGTCGGCCTGCGAGTACCAGGGTCCGCTCATGGTGCTGGCCCAGAACTGCGCCGTCATGCACAACCTGCTGGGGCCAGCATGCATCTTCCTGAGGAAGGGCTTCGCAGAAAACAGGCAGCCTGTACGTAAGTTACACCCAGCCGGGCGAGACACGCACAAAGCCGTGTGGACGCGAGGCGGGGACGCGGAGCTGCCCGCGTGCTCCCTGTGCGTGGAGCTCCGTAACCCCCAGCCCCGGGTCCTTGAGCATCCCGGCTCCAGCTAACACAGTCACAGGCAAATGTCAAAGCCGAAGGGTGTGCAGAGATGTCCCCATGCCTAAACACCAGGAAAGGATTATTAAAAAATAAATAAATGCAGCTACGGAAGATAGATTCAAGCCTACGCTCAAGTAGATGTAGTCACATGGATTCAGGAGAAGGACTTAAGACCCCGGGACTTGTATAATCAGATGGACTCTGGAGGAGTCCAGTGTTCAAAGCTATTGTTCCAACAAGACATTCACATCTCATTCCCAGAGGCACAAATTAGCATTTAAGGCCTAAGTAGCCACTTACATGCAAATCAGAGTATCCATACTGGGAACAAGCTGTCCCACAGAGATGCCCGTATTCGTTACTGCTCCTGTCAGCTCCCAGCGAGCACGCTAATACGAGCAGAAATGAGCAGCATCTGCCTCCTCACAGAAACCCAAATGCAGTCTCTTGTACGCTTCCATTCGCAGCCTGACACTGCGGCGATCCTAGCCAAATAAATCAAAGAACACCAGGCTGGCCTCACATTTGCAAATAGGGCCAGGCTACCAAATGGTAGTGCCCCTACACACAGATAAATAGAGAAACACATCTGCCCGCTCAGCCACACCTATTTGTAACTGTGCTCATATGCATGTGGTGTAAATGTTAATATATAAGCAAAGAACGTAGATATTTGCATGTAAATTCAATATCTTGATAAGCAGTAGAGCATATTTTCTGCACATATACACTAGATTTCTACAGTACCATGAATTTAAAGATGTACGCAAAGAAACCATTAACACACGTTATGGATACGTGTAAGTGGATATGTTGTTACACATTAATCCAGTGCACTCCATATCCTTCTGGTAAAACAAAGCTCACCCCAGTTTCCTGAGTGTCAGGGCTTTCTTGCCTCCCTAAGAAATGTCTCATATCCCTGTGCCTTGACACGGCTATCTGCAGCGGTAGGAGACACCTAGAGCTTTATTTATGAAACCCCATCTTCAACCATCAGCCTAAAAAAGAGCTGTCAGTCGTTACTGATCGAAGGGCCTTTGTTCTTGTTAACCTTCAGCCGCTAAGTGATCACGCGTGCCTTGAGCCAGTTCACTACACCACAGGGCATGGTGCTCTCACACCAGTGCACCGACCGGTGCTGGCGTGGGTGAGCTCCCCACCACATCGGTCCAGCTCCCAGTGGAAAGCCCTTGCTGATAGGTATCCATCCCGTTCACGCCCTGGGATCTCACAGTACCCTAAGGAGTTTCCAAAATGAGGTCAGTGATGTCTCTGCCCTGGTGTAGCATAAGTGTACCTGATCAACAGCTCGACTTCTACTGCCTCGAGCAGCAGGACTTACTGTGCACAGAGCAGAAAGAAAGGAGAGTAAGGCCATGACGTGTCATGGCTCTCTGAGGGCCACCTCTGCTCATATCTAGGTTCTCAACTCCGAACAGTTTGGTTCCTCTTTCCATATGTTCTCCAAGAGCTTTAGAGTGATTCAGCCCATTTCTTCCCAAGCGCTTTTCCTCCTTAATCATTTCAGGGGATCTTTTTTTTTTTTTTTTTTTTTTCAAATTTAAACCAGAAAACCTCTTCGTGACGTGAGTTACCGCTTGAGTCACATTTTTGGAGGGACAGAAACCCTCCCCCTCCTTCTGCGTTCGCAGTCTGTGGCTCTGTGACGATCGAAGCCGCATGTGCAAAGATATGCGCAGAGCCCTGCAAGCGCCAATGCCTCGGTGCGCCACACTCGAGCCGGTGCTGAAGCCCCCGTTCCCGACACGCGTGGTTCGTGTCGGTCACAATGTGGCCTTCGGTGAGCGGGGAGGAGGATGGGCTTGTGACGACTGCGTTGGAGGAAGGCCTGGGTCCTACCCCGGGCGCTCTCACCCCACAGCAGCTGCCGCGGTGAGTCCGGCACCTCCGCACCGCGGCAGCCTCACCCTGCATCTGCCGCCTCGCCGGCTGCCGGCCCGCGGCGGTGACCCCGGGATTAACGCTCCTGAGCCCGTGGGGGTGAGGTGCGCGAGGTGTCGGGACCGTTTGTCATCTGCTGCAGTAAGGCGGGAGGGCAGTAAGGCCTGCTGCGCCCGGCCCGAGGGGGGGAACTGTTTTATTTCTTGGCGCTGATGAAAGCAGAACAAATGGGATGACATGTTTGAAAATACCAGGTCTGTGAGGGATGAAGCCGCGGAGCCAGAGCGCTCCGACAGCTCCATCCAGCACAGAGATGCCTCTGGGAAGGTTACGAGTGGCAAGCCGGTCACTTCTCTGGCACAGCCCCCTTGTGCACAGACGTAGAGCAGCGTGTGTCCTAGTTTGCTGTGCGCTCTGAGCAGCCGCCATTAGTTTCCAGAGGAGCCCGTGGTTAAATAGCAAAGGATCATCCTTCTCAAACCCGTCAAGGACGCTGGCTCCAGGGGCGTGTGGGGAGGCTGCAGGACACCTGGAAGGCAAGGAGAACCTCTCCACGCTTGAGGGGAAAAGCCGAGAGTCAGCCGACAAAAGAGATGGCGTTTCTGTGTTTCCAAATTCTCAGACGTTTTGGATTTGCCCCGGAGCCATGAGAGGAATTAGGAAGGGCATTTAAACCAGAAAGCAGTGCATTTCCATGCTCATCTCTTCTTCTTGGTGCAGTGGTGGAATTTTCCTATGCTCTTTTATATCCTCCCCCTCCTCCCTCCGAGAAATCGAAATTGGACGTTTGAAGTTGCAGTGTTTCCTGAACATGGTGAATCCTCGTCCTGTTCTGTTTGTAGATGACCTTGACGATGTATTTGTTGTGTGTCTGCCTTCATGCCTGGTTTCAAAATGCTCGTATGGGGAGTTGAGGCTGGGGGGAAGGGCAAGTTCCTCCCTTCTTGGGGGGCCTCTAGGAGATGGCACTGGGACGTTGGCTGTAGGAGAGCTCCTGGCTGTCCCTGTCCTGCCAGCAGGACAGGGATTGAGCAGGGACCCAGGCAGATGATGTTTCAGACCTTCTGGCTACAGAGGCAGCTTCCAGCTGGTTTGATCTGGCCGTTTCAGCGGGAGCTTGGTAGGATGCAGCCACAGCTCTAGAGCAGCTGCTGCAGCGCCGGTCTCTGCTCCGGGACGCGGTGCTGGGGAACGACGCAGGGGCCCTGCGAGGGTGCTCAGAGCACCACCAGGTGGGGAGGCCACACGCAGGGCCTGTGCTGGCCCGGGTTTCTTCTGTTCCGGGGAGCACCTGTCAGCCCCCCGGCCAGCAGGCAGGGAGAGGGGCTTCCACAGGGGAGTGTGCAGGCTGAAACCCGCCCCGGTGGGGAGGAGAGCTGGGAAGCCGTGCTAGGTAGATGGTATTAAACATGTCATCACCTTCTTGTTTCTTCTCTCACTTTCTGGCTTGTCTCAGAACTGTTTGCACCAACGAGTTCTGAAACTGTGGCTGTGGCAAGCCAAGGACTTTAACACGGTGTGTTCTCTTTTTGCAGGATAGAGAACTGCGTCCAGAAGAAATTGAAGGTAAAACTTGTCGCTCCTTCTGTGTCACCTTTCTCCCTGCCCAGGCCGGTCATTTCAGGTTGGCCCCCAAGGGGTGGTGAAATAATCAGTGGCAAATCAAGGGAGATGATGACTGCAATAATTCCTGGCAGCCCAAGCAAAAGAAATAGTAGGTAAAACTGCAAGAGTGCTGACTGTGGAGGAATTTGCATCTAATGCAGCTTCTTCAGGTGGGAGGATAAGCGAGGTAACGGCATATGGGCTGCCAGAGAACTGCTGCACACCCCAGCTCCCGTGGAGAGTGTTGTGAAGGGGTGATTTGAAAGTATGGCTCTAGGGAAGCTGTTTTACCTGTTAATCCCCACAGTGAGGGCTATAGAATATTGTGTAGGGGTAGAAGTTGGGAAAACTCACTGCTTCCAGTATCTTTAAGGAGTGCAGTTTAGGAAAAATGACTTTGTGGTGCTTCAAAGCCTCTGTAGTCAAAGCACGCTTCCTGTGAGGGAAGGGTCAGCAGCGCTGCTGATAGAAGAGCTTGACACTGCTCCAGTCATTGCTTCTTCACAGCGAGATCTGCTGGGAAAATATGCAGTATCTTAGAGACTGGCCTCATAAAGTGCTGCTGCTCTGGGGAGGTCTCTCGGAAAAGGTGTTTCCAGCTGTCTCTGACAATATTGTTCTTTTTGGATCCACCCCCACAGAATTAAGAGAAGCCTTTAAGGAGTTTGATAAAGACAAGGATGGGTTTATTAACTGCAGGGACCTGGGGAACTGCATGCGAACCATGGGCTACATGCCTACCGAGATGGAGCTAATAGAACTCTCCCAGCAGATCAACATGAACCGTGAGTGACGTCCACCTTGCTGAACCTCTCTGTGGCTGCCGTGCCCCGCGTTGCTGCTTTGGGCTGTTTGTTTCCTGTTGTCTCTGTTACTTGGTGTTTTTTTCCTTTCCCTCTCGTTTTTGGTTGTCATTTTTGCTCCCTATCACCGCTCTGTTCATTTGTAGCCCCTAGCAGTCGATGCCCTTTTTTCTTGCTTATCAGATGACTGGGCTGTGAGGGCTGTGCCGTATGGGAACGGCGTGTGGAAGAGTTGTCCTCCGTGCTTGTGCTGTCAGGTGTAAAGCTGCCCTCGACGTGGGCAGTTAGACATTGGTGTTCAGGTTGTGGATGTCGTCATGTTGAGGTTGGTGTCAGATGATGTCAGACTGACGGCGATGACTGGAAGATGGAGATGTTTTGGTCAGAGGGGATGGTGGATGGGCTGCTCCCTGCTGTGGGTGTCTGTGGATCCGCTGTGCCCCTGCGGACGGGCTGCAAGCGAGTCGTACTGGCAGCGTTGGGTGGGGAGCAGCTGGTGGAATCACTGTGTTTGTGCCTTGTCTTTCACCATCATTTTCTGTCACGGCTTGTCTGTGACAGTGCGGGATATTAGCCCTCAGCCAGGTGGGAGAAGGGAAACTCATTGCATGTTGTTTCTGACATAGGCTGATGTAGGAAAGATGAGTTACCTGGACAAGGAAATGGAAGTAGTTGTGACATACGCAACCACTCGCACATAAAAACAGCTGATAAGCACGGCACACAAGGAGTTAGGAATCTGAGAGTGTTAGTGCCAGCTGTCAGATGGGGGACAAACAAGAAAAGGGATAAATATGAAAATTAAACAGTTGGACATACATTAGCCATTGCTAATGAACCAAGACTCCACCACTGCTGCAGGGCACTGGAACATCATGCAGTGCCCTTGCCATTTCCTTTGGCACAAGTGCAGGGTTGCTCTAAGCTCTAGTGGGACCAAGCCTCTAACACTCGGTATGTGATGCCATAAGGCTGTGGCAGTCCATGGCAACATAGGCTGGAGTAACTTGGGCTCATTCTGCATATCCCACAGTCCAGGAGATACCAAAGACAGTGTAAAAGTACCTCTGCTTTTCCTTCCGCTATCCTGCACCTTCTGTGCTTTGCTTCCTGGAGAACCAAGCCCTCCGGGGCACACAGAAGTGCAAAGTGAGCTCTGGGCTTGGCTAATGTATGGAGTTCTTACACGCAATCTTTCGTCTTATCCCAAGTGGGTGGCCATGTGGATTTTGAAGATTTTGTTGAGCTGATGGGACCAAAGCTGCTGGCAGAAACTGCAGACATGATTGGTGTAAAAGAGCTCCGTGATGCCTTCCGAGAGGTGAGTGCTCCCTACCGTGTGCCCCTCAGAGAGGTGAGCAGCAGGAGACAGGAAAGAGAGAAGACTCACTGGGGAAGAGGAGAGAGCAGCACAGTGGAAGACTGAGAAAGAGTCAAGCCAGGCATGAAACGAGGGAGGAGCAGAGAAAGTCACTAAGATAAGGGAGCCCTTGTGGCAAGGAAGAGGAAACTGATGCAGTCACAGCAGTAATGAGGGGTTTCTGAGGAGAAAAGACAGGCTGGATACAGACGAAAAGGAGCATGAAAGAGGAAAAGGAGGGACACAAAGGAATACAGAAAAAATAGGGCACTCAGGAGCAGGACAGGACGAAGTCCAACCCAGAGCAAGATCCGTTACCATTAACTGTATTTCCCCCGCTGGTATTTCTCATGTACTTGCAGTTTGACACCAATGGCGATGGGGAGATCAGCACCAGTGAGCTGCGAGAAGCCATGAAGAAGCTTCTAGGGCAGCAGGTGGGTCATCGGGACATCGAAGAGATCATCCGGGACGTGGATCTGAATGGCGATGGGCGTGTTGATTTTGAAGGTGAGAGGGGATGAATGCTCCCTGTCCATCTGCTCTAGTGTGAGTCAGACTTTCTGCTTGGAGCTAGAAGCATAAGGGAAGATTTGCATGCTCTGGGCCCAGGTATCTGAAATGTGGAGAAAGAACCAGTTCCTCAGCTGAAGGGTTCGCTTGTGTTTCTTCCCTTGTTGCACCTCAATTTCAGTCAGGTCTCCATAGGTCTAGCATGGAAAGGGAGATGCCCTGCCACAGAGAAACAGCTTCTGCTGTACCCCTGCAGCATCAGACTTCTTTTTACAGGGCATTTTCCTTTCCATTAGATCTATTGCAAGAGCGGTGAGAAGGCTGCATTTGTTTGGAAAAAGCATTGCACCTTCCATTTCCTCTGCCTCACCTCATTATCCGGGTTTATAGAGAATTTGTTTCTGCACCTTTATGCCAGGAGATGGTCACACGCCAGATGTGCTCAGTAGCACTGTATATATCTAATCTAGATGTGTCATGTTAAATCCTGCAGATAATTCATTTCTTCTCTTGCTTTCCGTGCCAGAAGGAGTCGGAAAAAAATAAGAGCAGTTCGGCTACTATCCTAGCCATTAGCCGTGGCAGGAGTGATGTTAATAGAGCTCAGGATTCCTGGCAAGGGAAGCAGTTGATATCATCAGACGACTAAGAGGATAATAGAGCTGGAAGGTGTGAGAGCGTGGCAGGCTGCTTGTTTTCCTAGTGTAACCCTTTGCAGTACGGGTGAAGCACAGTAACAACAGAATTAAAATAAAATGGATGTAATTTTTTTGGCTCAGAGGCATTCCTGGATCTCCTACATGCAAGGAGTCTCAGTCCTGAAGTTTCTGAGGGCTTTGGAAATGCTAAAAACTGGAAATGCCTCCCTAGAAAGTATCGGGTAGCTGCAGTTGTTCTAATGCACTGGCTGATTACCTGACAGTAGCTCTCCTTGTTTCCCACAGCTAAATTATGTTAGACAGCTAAAATACATGAAATGCTACCCCAGTATCATTTTCTCTGTGAGCTGCTGCTTTAGTTGTCAAAGGACAGCTCCATCAATGGCAAAAGAGAAGTCAAGGGGGTAATTTCCACTGCCCTCTTCGCAGAGTTATTAATTTCTGGGCAATTCAAGTGCAGAGTGAAAGCGCATTTATACTTGATGGCATCCACACTCAATTTTAACAATTGTAATTGACTCCACAAGCTGCAGGGTGGTGAAGAAACAGATCCAGGGTGTCCTTACTGTTAACCTGTATCTTCAAAAGCAAGGAATCCATCAAAGCAAACTTTTCTCTGCAAAAGCACCGGTGCCTACCAAAACATTAGTGTGCTTTTCAACACCGGTGTTCCCTTCAAGTGGCGAGCTCGCTAAGAAACTGCCGTGCTCCCAAGGCTCTAAATCAATGTTCCCTGAAATTACGGCGAAGGGAGGCGACGCTTGCCACGGTGTGTTGCCAGGGGTTGCTTGTACAAACAGGACTGCCCGTGGGCACGCTGGCTGGGAAGGACTCGGAGCAATGCAGTGCCCTGCTGGCAGGGTCGTATCGCTGTATCTAACGCAAGGATCAGAGCTCCTTTTGTGGGGGCTCTCCAGGGCTGCTCCCGGAGCGGCACAGACCTGCCGTGCGGACTCAGTTTCCCCAGTTCCACCCTGGCTGCATGCTGTCTGCAGGGAGTGAGAGCTGGGGTGGGGACCTGCAGGTCTTTTCCTTCAGGGCTGTCTTTTCTTGTCGGTTGCAGAGTTTGTTCGCATGATGTCCCGTTGAAGATTATTCTCAGCTAAAGAATCAGCACCTTAGAGAGGGCAGAAGAGGACCTAGATGGAGCATCTAGCCCCGATGTTCCCACATGAAGGTTAATCGGCTGGCTGCAACTGGGACATTGCAAGATGACCTGCTGCTCCTTCCTCACGGTGGTCCCCATGCCCCTCCACCCTTTCACACTGTGAAAGACTTGCAACTTCCTACAACTGGAACCATTCCTTCGAGATGATTGCAGGAAACCGCAGAGCCAGGACTTGCCATGATGCTTTCATGGGATATTTGCAACTTCAGACTCCTCCTCCCCAGCTTTATTCTCCCACCAGCTGCTGCAAAGCGAGAGCGGGAGAAATCCTCTTGGCTGGGTGGATGAGAACAAAGCCATTGGGACTGGTGGCGGCCTCAGGGCGTGCTCTGCACTTCTTGGTTTCCCTTGGTGAACCGTGTCTGTGTTTGCTGTCTGTGTGTGTGTCTATCTGTGTGGGGTTATTTATGCTTCCTCGGCACATATTCGCATCTCCTGTGGTTATGTTTACCAAGAGAAAAATCAAATACATGTCTTGCGGGGGGAAAGCGATAAATATGCACGCTGAAATGACGTGGAGCCTGGGTGTCCGTGTGAGAGGCAGGGGACTGGGAGAGAGGGGCTGGGGCAGATGGATACCAGGGCATCTGCACTGGGGTCTGGGGACGAGTCCTCGGTGCAGGACGTGGAAACAAAGCTGGCCATGAAGCCTGCAGCTGGGCTCTGCCCTGCCTTCTGCTGGCCCCGTGCCGAGGGCCCTGGAGCTGAGGGCAGTGTGTAGGGCTCTGCGCTGTAACCCTGCGGCTCCATCCCACTGGAGAGTGCTGCACCTGTCTGCAGCAGTGACCACGGCAGCAGCGGCCATGTGCTACTTGCTGGTTCCAGACACAGTGGATGCTCATCTTGCCCCCCCTTACACCAGGATGCTCACAACCTCCCATTTCTTTCCCCTACCCTGCTGGACTTGCACTTGTCCCTTTTCTCTATGCAGTCACAAGTCACCAGGACTAATTTCTGCTCGGCCTCAAAGGGCATACGCATTTCTGTGGGTTCCTCAGTGTAAATGGGAGTTGTTTTCCTCTCAGTTGCCTTCTTCCTCCAACTCGGAGATTAGGGACTGATATCCTTCTGCTTCCTTCACCTCAGATCTCTCACTTCCCAGGTTCTTCTCAAATTCTCAGGGCCCACAGATCCATGTCCCCAACAAGGATTTTCTCTTCTGCTTTGCTGTTGCTGTGCCAGCCAGCGCAGCTGCAGCAGTCACTGATATCCCAGCAGTGGAAAAACTGTGGTTCTCTTTGTATGTGTGTAGCCGTGTTTGCACAGCCGTGTGCACTGGGAAAGGTGCATGCATAAAAACGGGGGACGCAGGTAGGTACCTGCAAGTGCAGCAGCAGAAGGGTTTGTTTGCTAGTGGGTGTATGTGGGCTCTGCGCCTCTCTTTGTGTAGCTGGTCCACTCTTAGAAAAGTGGGTGAAAGCCAAGAAATTGGAAAATGTATTTACAGCTCTCCATATTTACGGGTGCAGCAGCTGTGAGGTGCTCAGGAGACCAGGGCGATAAAACTGGGCAGAGTCCAGAGTCCTGCTGCCTGCGCTCACCCTGGGGAGGGAGCCGGAGCTGTGCGGGCCTGTGCCTGCCACAGGAAGTGTTTGCACACAAACTGCTCTATGGACAGCCGAGCCCCTTGAGGAAGAAGCTCGTGTGTGTGCTGAGCGAGAGGACGGCTGTGCTGCTGGCGTGTGCCACAGTGACCGTGCCCGCGGGGACCAGCAACAACCTGGGGTGCGTGCCCTGTGCAGGAGCCCGACGGAGGGTCAGTAGGAACAGGGGCGGTGGCTGCCTCTGCCTGCTCCAAGTGGCAGCACATACGGCTGGACACGGTCTTAATTTATTGAAAAAAGTAAATTTCTGGAGGCTGCCCTAATCTGCGTTGCATAGGATCCTCCCAACCCAAGTGCAGCATCCCAGCCAAGCCCTGTCCTTTTCACATCGGTGTTCCCTGTGTTTGCAGCCTGGCAGAAGCGTGTTTGTCCTCCCAAGAAATGGGCACACCCGTGTTCGGGGAGGGCGGCCACAGGGCACCTTTGTGTCATTGCAGAGGCAGTCCTGGAGCCACAGCTGCTTTCAAGGAAAGCTGAGCCTATGCCAAATGACCTCTGGCTCCTTCCTGCCAGTTTTTGCGGTGACACAGTGAGCAGGTCACGCAGGGCAGATCTCCGAGCTTCAGTTTTTTCCTCCAGCAGAAGCTCTTGCTGCAAGCCTGGCTTTATTTGCATAAGAAAACCCGAGTAATCCCAGGGAGTTTTGTTACTTTCTTGTGCTGGCAGGGTCAGAGATTAGAGCTCCAATCTAAATAATCTAATTCCAGAGATAATCCTCTTGCTCTCGTCTTCAAACCCAATGGCTCCAGGCAGCAAGGCAGAGCGGTCCGGCCGGGCCCTGGGCCCTGGAGCTGGGGTCAGGAGCTGGCCCAGGGGGTGGGAAGACAGCCCCGAGCCTCTCAGCGGTGGGTTACTGGTGCAGATGTGGCCGTCACCGGGCACCGGGTGGCTCAGCGGGTTGGTGACAGGGTGCGGGGCCTTGGGCATCTGGGGCACGAGTGGGTGTCCAAACTATCAGTGGTGTGGTCACTGTGGGGAACGAACCCTCACCGGGCAGTGCTGAGAGGTGCTCTGACAGGGGGTGCAGTGCTCTGTGACCGGGTGTCTGCTGAGTGCTCAGCCAGAGGGAGTGATCGTCCCCCTGTACTCAGCTCTGGTGAGGCCGCACTTTGAGTTCTGTGTTCAGCTTTGGGCCCCTCGCTACAAGAAGGACATGGAGGTGCTCGAGCGAGTCCAGAAGGGCAACGAGGCTGGTGAGAGGTCTGGAGAACAAGGCTTACGAGGAGCGGCTGAGGGAGATGGGGAGCCTGGAGGAGGCTCAGGGGCGACCTTATGGCACCTCACAGGTACCTTAAAGGAGGCTGCAGCGAGGTGGGGTTGGTCTGTTCTCCCACGTGCCTGGTGACAGGACGAGGGGAATGGGCTAAAGTTGCGCCAGAGGAGGTTTGGGTTGGATATGAGGAAGAACTTCTTTACTGAAAGGGTTGTGAGGCACTGGGATGGGCTGCCCAGGGAAGCGGTGGAGTCACATCCCTGGAGGTCTTGAAAAGATGTTTAGATGTGGAGCTTATGGATATGGTTTGGTGGGGGACTTGTCAGTGTTGGTCAGAGGTTGGACTGGGTGATCTTGGAGGCCACTTCCAGCCTAGATGGTTCTGGGATTCTGTAAGAACAGCCGCTGACACGTGGCAGGGGACGTGCAGGGACCCCCAGCCCCCTGACAGGAACCCGGGCTTGGCACAGCCGCATAACCCCGGGGCCGCCCCGCGGGCGAGCTGGGCGAGCTCCCCGGACCTCACGGCCGGGCACAGGCGGGGCTCGCACCGCGGGCAGGGCAGGGCAGGGCTGGGCTGGGCTGGGCTGGGCTGGGCTGCCCCGAGCCGCGGCCCGGCCCCGTCACACCTCCCCTCACACCTCCCCTCACACCTCCCCTCACACCGCCCCTCACACCGCCCCTCACACCGCCCCTCACACCGCCCCTCACACCTCCCCTCACACCGCCCCTCTCCTCCCCTCACACCGCCCCCCCCGTTGCCCCGGCAACTCGCCCGGCTCCCCGCTTCCCGCCGCCATCCCACACTGCTCTGCGCGCAGGCCGCGCTGGAGCTCCCCGATTGGCGGAGCGCATAGGGGCGGGGCTCCCTTCCCCGTGTGGGCGGGGCTCCCCGTGCCCCGGCTCGGCGGGGGAGCCTCGCCCCCTTCCCGCCGTCCCCGCTGCCGCTCTGCCTCCTCCTCCTCCCATTGGCTGCCGGCTCATGAATATGCAAATACACCCCCAACTCCACCCAATAGGGCGCGGGCAGGGAGTTAAGATATTCGCGGCGCCGCTCTCCCATTGGCTGAGGCGCGGCCCGCCCCGGCGGCTGCGGGGACCGGGCGCCCCCTGGCGGCGGCAGGAAGGGGCGGGCGGCGGCGGGCGCGGCGCCGGGAGCCCGGGATGGGG
>CM021779.1:7720913-7809635 GCA_011076525.1 Nettapus auritus
GGGAGCCCGGGATGGGGGGCGCGGGGGCGCCGCTGCCGCTGGCCGCGGGGCTGCTGCTGCTGGTGGCGGCGGGGCGGGTGCGGGGCGCGGCGGGCGGCCTGGCCGACAGCGTCGTGTGGGCCGTGAACGCCGGCGGGGACGCCCATGTGGACGTGAACGGCATCCACTTCCGCAAGGACCCGCTCGAGGGCCGCGTGGGCCGAGGTGAGGGCGCCGGGGGGACCGGGGGGGCACCGGGACGGCGCCGCCGGGGGGCGTCGGGAGGGACCGGGGAGCGCGGGGGGGACCGGGCCCGCCCGCACCGGCCTCGTCCCGGTCCCGGGGTGCCCCCCTCGGGAGGCCCGGCCCCACCGCACCGCTGTCCCGCCGGGCCGGGCCGCGCCACCCCCCGCAGTGCCCGGGGAAGGCTCGGCCGGCAGCCTGCCGCCAGCTCCCCGCGGCTCGCAGCACGCGGTGCGGCCGGGCCGGGCTCCTCGCGACGCCCGCGGCTCAGGTGCGAGGCCGGCGGCAGGAGGGGGCCGCTGGCACCGAGCGGCGCCGGGCCCCACATGGCGGGGGCAGAGCTGGAGGCAGGCGGGGTGTGCTCGTGTGTCAGAGCGGGGACAGCGTCGGTGTCCCGGTGAGGAGAGGCCGCAGAGCAAACCTCGCACTTGGCGCCGCTGGCCTCGTCCTGCTCCCTCCACAGCCGCTCAGCACGGACGCGCGTTGCCCGCTTCCGATTGCCGCACTGGTGGCTTCGCTGAAGTTAGCCGCTCCTGCCGCTGGTTACAGGTGAGCCTGAAGCGCGAAGATGGGCGCTGTGCTGAGCGCTGGGCCCGGCCTCGGCGGTGTAGGGCTGTGAGCCTTGCGCTGTGCCCCACAGCTGGGGCTGCCGCCACATGCCCTGCAGTGCTGCCCTGTATGGAGAGCCCTCGGGCACTGCGGGTGCGGAGGAGGTCACGTTTAAATAACACTGCCTCTTCTCTGGAGCTTCCTGCTCCTGTGCCCCCGTTGCATGAGGCATGCTGGTTGTGAAGGTCAGCTTTCCTTCACAGCCCCCTCACGCGTGTGACTAGGACATCCTTGCAGACCTGAACGAGTAAATGAGGAGCAAAAAGGCTCCTTTCTGAGTGCACTGTGACGTGCTCCTCCGTGGGGGACAGCCCGCCCTGTCCCCCCGAACAGCGGGCTATTACAGCAGCCCTGCTCCAGCCTGTGGTGCCAGGCACAGTCGAGGAGACTTTACCCCTCTGAGCTCAGGGCCGCGCTTCCCTCAATGGCTTTTTATTGCACCATTGTCCTGGTGTGCGCCGGGCTCCTCACTGGGGAGGCAGCTGCAGAATGGCTGCCTGGAAACACGCGGCTGGCTCCGGGAGGACGAGGGGCCGCGCGTCGCCTCTGGGCTTCTCGAGCCTCGGTCTGGGCAATGGACCCTAAGGGGCAAAATGCCCCAATGGTGACTACGTGTATGTAATGTGTACGGCTCGTGTCTGCTGAGCCACCCCGAGCACACCTAGTGCTGTGAAATCGAGCTCGCTGCCACAGCTGTGCCAGCAGACCTCTGCTACGTGGCGGCCGACTCTTCCTCTCCAGTTACCTCCGTGGCTGTTCATGGGCTCTCTCCGTACGCAGGCTTCCCTCTACCAGGAGCTGACTTTGGAGTCTCGAGCTTGCTGTCGCTGTGGTCTGCCCGGAGACGCCTGGGTGGGAGGACAGGTTCAGCTTCTCACCCTCTGTATTTCTGCTGATCGCAGCCTCCGGTCTCAGCGCCCTGGTTTGAGTGGTAAAGAGCAGCTGTGTGCGACATCGCCTGAGTAGCTGTGTGTGAAACAGGAGACTAAGAGCTGGTATTAATTTCCTCTTGCTCGTTTGCATTGGCTCCATCTTCGGCAACGTGTGCCGGGTTAGTGGTTCCTGCTTTGTCTTGGCTGGTGCCGTGTCTGTTCCCATGGAAATAGGGCTGGAAGTAGCAAGTGGCAGTGGAGAACTTGGTCGGGATCAGCTTCTGCTGAGCGCCGGTGGGCAGAGGGTGTTTGCTGCGCCCTGCTTTGCCGGGGGATGGATCCTGAGCTCTCGGGGCGTGCGTCAGTTTGCTTTTGTGCAGTAACCCTGACACAACGGGATGCCACGTCAGGGTGAGATCTTTTGAGGGCTGCTAGAGAGGTGGCAATGTAGTGAGCAAGAAGGGACAGCACCTGAAAAAATAACAGAAATAATTAAAAAGAAAAAAAAAAAAAGGAAAACCTATTTGGTTGTACTGTTTGGGCCCTTCCTGGGGGCTGTACAGATAGCTGCAGGTGGTGCCCATTTCGGCGGGGCGGCTGTGAAACCTGATGGAGCTGCTGGTGCTCCTGAACCCCTCGTGTACCTTTCCTGCATTCTTTTCCTGTCTTTAAGCCGATGTGTACTGCGTGGCTGTGGTGAGAAGAAAGGGTTTCGTAAGATCTGTGTAACGCTTTTCTCCCTTCTGCTATCGCCCAGGTTTTTGCTGAAGGAGGGCACATCTCTAAAGCCTGATGCTGTTGCCTCCTAACTTCAGATGTGCTGAATGAATGACTCCAGTCAGTCCTGAAGCGACTGCTTTGGTTTCGCTCTCAGAGTTTGTACTTTGGAAACGTTGTAAAAATATTCCAGGCGTTTTTCCTCTTTGAAGCAGGAGTCCAGGGCCAAGTCCGTTGGCTCTGCGCCCTGTTTGTGAAACCAAGTCTTCTTTTTGAAATGCTGCGAGTGAGTTTACTCTCTTAGGCTGCAGCGGGTCCAGACCCGTTTTTCCCCAGGACCCAGGTTCTGGGGTTTTGGCTACCTCTGCTTCTGCTCCAGTAGTGCCTCCTCCTGGCCAGAACAAGGGCGGCAAACGGGTCTTACTGGGGCAGCGCGTGCTAAGGCTGCAGTAGGCGTTAAGCACCTAAGAGTAACTAAAGTCTCTTCCATGTGCATCACCAATTAACTGTTCCTCTCGCTGTTTTGTGCTTGCAATCCAGCTTCCGACTATGGCATGAAGCTGCCGATCTTGAGGTCCAATGCAGAAGATCAGATTCTGTATCAGACGGAGCGTTACAATGAGGAAACCTTTGGCTATGAAGTTCCCATCAAGGAGGAGGGTGACTACGTGCTGGTGTTGAAGTTTGCAGAAGTGTATTTTGCACAGTCTCAGCAGAAGGTAAGCAACAGCTCTGTGCCACCGACGTTAATGTCTGTCTGATGCAAATTCCTGGCCGAGACTGCGTGCCCAGGCTGCCTCTGCTGCTTTGCATGGAGAGGTGTAAGGTGAGGCACCGATGGTTGACTTCATCCACAGAGCTCTTAAGAGGGAGAGCTGAAACCTGGAGCTCTCTTTCACACTACAAATACACATTTGGCTTGGAAAACTGCGTTACAAAGGAGTGTTCACACAAACACAGGCAACTCTGCATGATTTGCATTAGAGTCCTAGGATCTGTTTAGGCTGTGCTGTGTTGGAGAAGTGTTTCTACCCTTTTACCACTGGCTCCTGAGGGAACTGCATGCCTGTGCCAGAGCAAGTATTGCACACATTGAGTCAGGGAAGTGCTCTGAGTTAAATAAACTACTCAAAACAATTTTTACAAATATAATAAAACCTGACAAATGTTCAAACTGGCCGTGGAAGCACAGTTAAATTCAACCCTTGTTATAGCTTTTTGGAGATAAATAATCCTTGCCCACTTTTGAAATCCCTCCTGTACAGACCTGGAAGCAGCAGAACAAAGAAGTCAAAGCCCTGTGATAAACTGGGAGAGAAGTGGTGTGTGTTTTGGTCTGGCTTTCCCCCGCTCAGTCAGCTGCTTTAGAGCCCTGCTTCTTAGACGGAGTGCCACCTTCCTGCCAGAGAAGTACTTCTGGGAACAGAACTGGTGGGGCTGGCTTACAGATTGGATGCAAAAAACAACCGCAGATTAGACTGAAGAGCTGGGGCATCTTTGGCTCAGTTCTTCTTCATGTGGTTCTGCTGGGATTCCCCAGGTGCTGAGCGAAGTTTGAGTCATTATGGCCCCGAGGAGGACTTTCACTTTGAACTCAGATGTGGTTGGCAGTTCAGCATTTTAGCTCCTTCAGCCCCTGCATCCTGTCAATGGCTTCACCAACGCGTTTCCTGTTGCCTGCTTTGCTTCAGGCAGTTCGTTAGAAATGGCCCAACTCCCTTGGTGTGGTGTGCCGCATCCTCCCTGGGGTGGTTGGAGCAGGCCCTCAGCCAGTAGGTGTGAAGTTGTGAAAGAAAAGCACAAATAAAACAACAGAATTGGTCTGTCCTCGATGCTGAACGGCGGGCATGGGAATTATGTTAAAAGTAGGAGGCGAATTTCTGGGTGTTTGAAAGCAACCTTAATGCTTCACTGTCTTTTTCTGGCTGCTTCTGGCCTCTGAATCCTTCCCAAGGGAGCGGAGCATGCGTGGTGGTACGGTGCGTGTTGCAATGCTTGCTTGTTCTGGGTGCAAAACAAGCAGAGACCTTTCCTTTTCCGTTCCCCTTTCAAGTGCTGCGTGCCTGAATCTGTTCTGACAGTGTCATTTCTTCTGCCCCGAAGGTTTTTGATGTTCGCTTGAATGGCCACGTAGTGGTGAAGGACTTGGACATTTTTGACAGGGTTGGACACAGCACAGCTCACGATGAGATCATTCCCATGAGTATCAAAAAGGGGAAGCTGAGCGTCCAGGGGGAGGTTTCCACGTTCACGGGAAAGCTCCACATTGAGTTTGTAAAGGTAATAAGGCTTCGCTGGTCAGAGCCCTGAGATTCCTTTTCCCCTTCTTCCCCAGCCATGTGATGCGGCTGTGAGCTGGGGGGGAGAGGTGATGGACGGTGGGGAGATTACTTCTTCTGTCATTATTTCTTGTGCTCACTGATTTCCTTCTTTGCTTTCTCTAGGGCTACTATGACAATCCAAAAATCTGTGCCCTGTACATCCTGCAAGGAACGGTGGAAGGTGAGCTTCGTTCCTGAGCCAGAAGGCTCCCTCCCCTTGGAGAGGGCTCCTTCCCCTTGGAGAGCAGCCTGTTGCTTCTCAGACCATGAGATCATAGTTCTTCCTGACCCACTGCTGCCAAAACTGTTTCTCTTTCAGCAAGTTCCCACAGGGTGCAGTTGCAGAATGAGATAGGTGTCAGTGTTTTCCTACTCTGTAAGCGCACAAAGCTGTGTCCTTGTCAGAATGAGCAGTGTGCATTTGGTTCAGGGCTTCCTGAGTATGGGGTAGAGGAGGAGGGAACGTCTGGTCAGTCTTAGTTATAGCTGCAGATGAATTCCCTCTGGCCTCAGATGTCAGCAGTGGCCCTGCAGACAAGTAATTTATGGAGCTCTCTTAGCTGGCAGTTTTTTCTTACCTGGAGCTTTGTTTGGCTTCCTGAGCTCTGAAGACAAGGCAGTGTTGTTTTCCAGATCTCAGTTCTTCTGTTAACAGTCCTTGCTCTTTCAGCTTCTCTGCAAGTCTGTGCTGGAGTTGGAGCCCCTCTAGCTCCTGAATGGGGGAGTTTTAGGATCCCCCTGACCGGTGTTTCGGTTTGCCTTAGCAGCATTCAGGGATCGCCAAGTGCTCCGTACCTGGTGTGCGGGGTGGGTCGGGAAGGGGGCCACTTGGGTGGTTTCCTGGGTTAATCCTGCAACCTTTGGTCTTGTTCGACAGATGTTCCAAAGCTACAGCCACACCCAGGCCTGGAGAAAAAAGAGGACGATGATGATGAGGATGAATACGATGATGGCTCCAGCGTTAAAAAACAGGCAAATAAGAACCGGGTTCAGTCAGGCCCACGCACACCAAACCCCTATGCCTCGGACAACAGCAGCCTCATGTTCCCTATATTGGTGGCCTTTGGTGTCTTTATTCCTACCCTCTTCTGCCTCTGCCGGTTGTGAGAGCAAGCCCCACAGAGCATCAGCTGAGGGGCTGGGAGGGAAGGAGTTGGACCAAACACGGTTGCTTTCAATTTCTCCATACTGTTCATAATTTAAGGAAAAAAAAAAAAAGGTGATTCATTTGGAATGAATAGCAGGTCCAGGTAAGAGGAAGCTTACCTTCCCCCTGCCAGCAAGCAGCGAGGCCCTCACCTTCCCCTTCGCCATGTGCAGCCTCTGATCCTCCCTGGGGCATCCAAGAGCAAACTGAGTCCTGGCTGGCTGTGTACTGGGCTACTGGAAGCTGATGCTAGCGGTCCTGGGCCGTGTCCCACGCTGAAAGAAAGCCATGTGCCGCAAGATCTCCACGTAGCTGGGTGGAACACGGTTCTCTAACCAGGACGCAGCTCATAAAACGAGGCCTGGGTACACATCTTGGCCGGGAGCCTGGAAGTGTTGTGGTGCCGTTGGGTGACTGACAGCTGTGGAGGACAGAGGCTTGGTTCTTCAGCATCTCCCTGAACGTGCAACACGATGTATGGTACTCGCCTGCATAAAGACACCACGACTCCAGCTGGCTGCTCAGCCTCTGGGGGGACCTTTCCCTTCCTAAGAGTGCAAGCTGCGCCAGGAGCAGAGGGATTTATCTGGCCTGATGTGCTGCACCAGCTGGGAGAGACTTTCCTAGCCTCACAATTGTAATGTTAGATCCGTGGCTGAGGGATTCCGATGTAGCCTGCAGAAGGCTGGCGTCTGATCAGATGCACTTGTTTTCTGTATTGATTATGGCTTTTGTTTCCTTTAGTATCTTTTTCTTTTCAAAGGTTTGTTTTAAGCCCAGTTCCTTGCTTTGCCCTTTTTAGCAAGCGACCTGTCCTTCAGAAGAAGCTGAGAAGCAGAAGACCTAAAGAGGAGCTTCTTGTTCCCTGAGCTTCCTGCCGGTCAGGTCCCCTCCCTGCCGCGTGCCTGTGAATGATGCGCACCGCAGCACAGAGCGGGGCGACGTGCTGGGTGCTCCTGCAAGCTCTCGCTCCCGGTCGTACTGACCAGGCCTGCCAGTGGTGGTGAGAGGTTCAGAGCCATCAGTGTGTGCGTTATCGAGGGGCAGATGTCCGACATTTCAGTGCTGTGGCACGAGGTGCTTCGTGGCTCTCCGGAGGTCTGGAAGCAGGCAGAGTGCTGCAGATGAGGCCCATCAGTTTCCCCGGTTGCCTGGTGACAGGCTGGCCAGCCGGGTCACCCACTGTCCCCTGGGGAGCTTTCTGCAGGAGGTTTCTGTTTCCATGTGCAGAGCCTGACAGAGGCTGAGCAGAGCCCTGAGAGCCCTCGCGGTGCCTTCAGGCCCAGAGCAGGCTCCGAGGAGCTGAGCTGAGCCATGCCGAGTACTCCTGGCTGGCAGCAGGGAGAGCGTCTGCATGCAGGAGAAGGATTTGGCCCAGGTAGGGTCAGCTTCAGTCCTGGTGAGCTTTACCTCATGCTGGCTGGTTCTCACAAGTGTTCTCTTCACCTGGTGCTGCTGCTCTGAGCAGTGCCCTCCTTGCTGCTGCTCCTCCCTGGACCTGACTTTCCTGGTGGTTGTCCTTGGGTTTGGACTGCTGCTGCCGCTCAGCCTTCCTTTGAGCTGAGAGTGGTCAGCAGCATTTGAGCAGAGCCCTTCTGCTCTGCTGGGCCCAGCAGCTGAAGCCTTTGTTTCTTCGTAGCCCTCGAGCTGCGATACGAGCTGTCAGCTCACGGGCCCTGGAACAGGAGCTAGGGGAGGTGTCACTGCTGGTACCTGCAGCAGTGGCACTGGGCTTTCTGGTAGCAGTGGCTTGGCCATGGCCATAATTCTGAGGGAGCTAAAAAGCAAGCTGTTGAACCTTAATTAGCTTCTCTCCAGTCACACGAGTGGTAACAGCCAAAGTTTGGGAGAAGCGAGTCCCTGCCTGGAAGGAAAAGGCAAGCCTCGGAGAGCAGATCTTAAGAACAAACCCTAGGATGAAAAGGCTTGAGGTTGTCTGCTTCATCTTCTAGCTGCTGTTAAAATCCGAGTGCTTGTACGAGCCTTCAGCACAAGCTCTGTTTTGTTTGGTGACAGTGCCTGCAAAGATTTCCCCGGTGTTTTTTGGGTTACTCTAACTGGAGCACGGAGGCATTTAGATCTTTATCAGTTTGAGAAGCATAAACTGCCCTCATTTGTTAAGCAAAGAACCTGGCTTTGAAAGCAGGCTGCTCTGTAAGGAGGTGTTCTCCTCCGGGCCTTTTAGGTTGCCTTTTTATTTTTGAGCATCCTCAAAGCAAGGAATCACTCAGCTTCTCGTGGCTTACCCAGTGATCTCTGCAGCTTGCACAGCATGAGAAAAGGGATGTGTGTGTAGGTGTCCAAGTCTTCCAGGGTGGTTTCTGCCCGCCACTCCTGGCAGCCAGGGCACCTCTGTGGTGCCATCAGCACCCTGAGGCGGAGCTGTGCAGGGTTCGGTCTGTTGCCTTCTCGTTCCTCAGTTCAGATGAATTTGTCTCATTTGAATAAGAATAGGGAGGAGAAATAGTTCGGTCTTGGCTTCAGTTTAGTCATTTTGGCTCTGATTTTTGTAATTTTGTCGCTGCTGCAAAGCTGATGTTAGCTCTCTGGGTGACTGGGGCGTTCCTGACCCCATGGTGGTGCTGCCAGCCTTCTCTTTGTCCCCTCTGCCAGGTTTGTCTGGGGAGGAGCCTCCAAACGAAGCACGTGGGTACATGGGAGGACACGGGATAACCAGGCAGCACCTCGCTGGGAGCAGTGTGCTCAGGCTGGCTGCCCTCATCGTCTGCCTGGCGCCTGCAAGGTGGCCAGATGGGTGGAAGGAAGTACCTGGCTCTGGGAAGGAAACACTTGGGTTGGCTGGGAGCTTCCCGTGCGGGTGTTTGAGGGAATATCCGAGGCAGCGTTTATCTGAAACCAGTTAGAGATGAGCCTGGATGTGCTTTGTTGCCTCCAGCCAGCAGCTGGCGGCTGAAGTGCCAATCCCGGCTCAGTTCTTGGAGCACTTGTGTAGAGAGGGGCGGGCAGGGCAATGTGAATAAAGCTTCCCCGTAATAAAGGGGAGGCATCGCTGTCGGTCATGTTCTGGGCCTGGATCCAGCCTCAGGGCAGTGCTGTTTTAATTTCCCCTTCATTAGCCCCTCCGTTCCGCCACGGGCGTGCAGGGGCACAGCTGGCAGTTGTCTCACAGTCTGTGCTCTCAGCTTCCATGTCTTTAGGCCAGGCCGTTTTCCACGTCCGCGTGCAAGGCTGAAACAACAGCTCTGACCCTTCTGAGTGCCCCAGGTGGCAGGGAGCAGAAAGCCAAATGAATTCCCGTCTTTTTGGTGCCTTTGTGTCGGGCTTTGAATAAAAGTCCATTTGAAGAAGCTTCTCTTTTTAAGGAGCTTCTGAGTTTTTGTGTTGTGTTCTTTTGTTTTGTTTTGTTTTGTTCTTTTATTTGTTTGTTTTCCTCTCAAGGGACATGCATTCCCTGCCCCTTTGACCAGCTGGGGACTCTCTCGCTGTCCCTTGGTGCCAGCTCTGGAGGTCACAGCTGAAGCACAGAACTGCAAGTACCTTTGGTGCCAGCCCTTGAGGCCAGCGGGGGGGGAAAAAAAAACACAACATCGCAGGGAACAGAAGAACTGGAAGGGCTCCTTCAGGTCTGCTCTCCCCCAGGGATCTCCTGAAGGCAGGATGGAGAACTTCCAGACAGCCTGGTGCCTGCGTGTCTGTGCAGTTGGGAGCAGAGTGAGTCACAGCTGGGTCCCGGTAGTCATGTGGCGCGTAGAGCTGCTGCGTGCTGAGCGAGGCTGGGGGGTCCTGCGCCCCAAACACCTGCCGAGGGCTTCCCCTGCGCCACTGGGGTCTGAACAGGGAGCAGGAACCCATGCTTTGTCCCTTGGTCTTCCTTTCAGTTGAAATTGCAACAGCCAGGGAAGTGTGTTGGTGTTGGAAGCTTGGCCTGAATGGGCCTTGTGTTGGTGGAAAACAGCGGGAGGAGGGGAGAGGACCAGCAGAGCAGCTTCAGCCCTTGATGTGAGCCAGATTCTGAGCAGCTGTGAAGTACCAAGTGTTTCAGGCTCTGTTTGGTGCCTAAATGTGGGAGAAATCTGTCTGCTTCGTGCACTTATGTGGTGGGGAGGGAAATATCCTTGCTGAGAATCCAAGGGAAATGGGAGCTGGGCCAGCGCTGAGCTAATTTACCTACTGGCGCTTCTGCATCTCCACAACAAATGCCAAAGTCAAATACAATTCAAGGATGCTTTTTTTAACGTCAGCCTGGTTGCACCAGTCTGTCTTCACCGGCGAGTCCCACGTAGGCTCAGCCGAGGATTCTCCACGGCACAAACAGTGCTGGGCTGGGGCTGCGAAGGCTCAGACGTGACTGCGTGGATTAGGCCTCGCGAGCTGTGTCCCTGCTCCGTGGGGTGCGTTGCACCCTGCATCTGAAGGGATTCCTCCCAGGAGCATTGCAGCGAGCACGTTGGAACCGTGCTGGGCTGGGTGGGAGAGGTGAAAGCAGGTCCATGTCTTCCGGGACTCTGGCTTGCTCAGAGTTTATTGCTGTATATTAAATACTATTTTTGGAGACTGGGGGGAAGATGCGGGAGGGGGAGGGATGTGGCAGCACTGTCCCTAGGCTGATCAGTGGGACGCTACTGCAGGTTATTGATAGGTTTTGATTTTTTTTTCCCCAAAAGTGCTTTATTTAAAAATAAATAAAAACGTAAAAAATAAAAAAGGAAAAAAAAAAAATAAAACATCAAACAGAAGTGCTTTCCTCCCTCCTAGAAACAGTGCTGGCTGACTAGAAAATGTGAATAATCTTTTGCAAACATCAAAGGTCTCCGCTGAAGAGTTTGTGCGATGGAGGTTTCAAGGCAAGGGGCAAAGTACGGCTTGAACCAGTTTAACTGGGGTGAGTGAATCTAGGAAACGCGAGATCTCTGCCCTGGAGTTGTTCCTAGCCGCATGCAGGGAGGATGTGCTTCCCTGTGCTACCACGGCCGATTGTCACGCGGTAACAGGTCTTAGCTCCGGTGCTGGAGCGAAACGTTATCCAGAAACTCGCTGCTGATCTTGGACTGGCGTTTTCTGGGGGCTTCCACGGGGACTTCCTGCATCCAGGGCTTTCCTAGTCAGAAACCAGCCTGTTTGGTGAAGCGGCCCTGGAGGAAGGAAGAGCAGAGGCAGGATCTGCTCTGTGCCAGGAAGCAGTGCCCAGGACGGTGAGATGCTGGCCTGGTTCCAGCGATAATGTTTGGGTGCCATGGATGTAGCGTCTTTAATGTTGGTAGCTGGCCCCATGACCTGTGCCGATGGCATCAAGGGCGCATCGCAAACTACTTGAGGCTGTAGGTCTGAGCTGTCTGTGAAGGCTGAAGCAGCGTGGGGGGAGATCCCCACCTGCGCTTGTCACCAGTACAAAGGATTTTGGAGGAGGATTTTTTTTTTTATTTTACTGTCCATTGCTTTGTGTTATAACAAATTGCTGTGACTTTTTTTTTTTTAGTTTCTTTTGCAGCAAGCTTGGGCCCTGGGTGAAAAGCACAGATGTCTATTTCTGATTGCATTGGCTTTGCAGAGACTTGTTTTGGGGAAAAGACGGGTGTGGGGGTGGGTTATTTTATTTTTGGTACACGGTAGCTGTTTTATTTTTTAATTTCCCCAGGATGTTTGGTTGAGGGAACGTTCTGAAATCTACTGTCTGGCAGTTTTAACCAGCAGTGTGCTAAAGGAAAATAAACAGAATTATATTGTCACTCGGACAAGGTGGTTGGCTTTCTGTCACGCTGGGGAAGGGGGAGCCCTCCCTGCCTTGCTGCCGGCACTGCTGCAGCCCTGAGCCCACAGCTGAGCCTCCGTCCCTGCTGCTTCTCGTCCAGCACCGCCTCGCTGCCATCTCCCCGGCTGTTTGGGATGATGGAGCACGACCTGCGCTGCACAATGTCCTCTTAACAGCACTGCTGTCGACCTTGTTGCTCCCTGTGTCTGCCCTGTGCTCTCACAGCGGTCCCGTGCCCTTTCTGAGGTGCTGCCAGCGGCTGGGAGGGACCAAACCTCCCCCTGCCAGGAGGATTTGGGAGCACTGGCATGGGCAGGCTCCTGAAAGAGCATTTTGTTGGCAATAGCAGCTTATGAGCAGCAGCAGCAGCCCTCACTAACCGCTGCTCTTCCAGTCACCCCATGCCCATTAAGCGTTGGCTGTGCTCTGTGGGCTTGGTGTCCCCCCACCCCGCAGCCCCGGGGCCTGCAGCCTCAGCACACAGCAGAGTGCGTGCTGCCGCTTCCCAGGAGGACCAGGGCTCCCCGGAGGACAGAGGCCTCTGTTCTCTGTAATTAACCCGCAGCCCTGCGGGATTCAGGCCGTGATTCAATTAACAAGATGTGGGTTCCCTCACGGCGAGACCTGGGAGCTCCCGCTTTGTGGGGGCTGGCTGCTGCTGCTGCTGCTGGCCCTGTGCCAGTGAAACGGGGCCGTGCTGCCTGCTCGCTGGCTTTATTTCCCCCTCGGTTGGGTTTATTCCCCCAGATCGTTTTTATTTCCCTCGATAATTCCAGGCTTTTCCGTGCAGCATGCCCCAGCGCTGTGCAGTCGCTGTGTGCAGCCCCGGGATGGAGGGGCTCCCACCGCAAGGCAGACACCCCGAGCCGGGTCGTACCGTGCTGAGGCCGCCCAGCAGGGGGGAGACCGGGTCCGGGGCTGGGGAACCGGGACCGGGGCCGGTCCGTGCCCGGGGGGAG
Source organism: Nettapus auritus (assembly GCA_011076525.1). Taxonomy (NCBI): domain Eukaryota; kingdom Metazoa; phylum Chordata; class Aves; order Anseriformes; family Anatidae; genus Nettapus; species Nettapus auritus. The sequence goes on from CM021779.1 coordinate 7,733,471, forward strand.
ACGCGGTGCCTAACGGCGGGGAACACACGGCCCCTCTCGGTCTCCCCTCCGCGCCGCGCACGCGGCGGGCCCTGCTTAGCTTCACACCCCCTCGGCGTTGCTAGGCAGCGCCCGCGCCCTCTGACCCGCGAAGCGCCGCCCGCCGCTCCCATAGCTACCGCGGCCGGTGGCGGCCATCTTGGCGGCGGCGGCGGGGCGATGAGCGGCTCCAAGGCCAGGGCGGCGGCGGCGGCGGCGGGGCCGGAGAAGAAGCCGCCGCCGGGCACTGGGGGAGCCCTCAGCCGCCTGCGGGGACGCCGAGGTTCGGGGGACGCGGCTCCAAGGCCGGGGACGCCGTGGACCGAATCCGAACTGCTGGCGCTGGAGACCGTCCGGCCCGAGCACGTCCTGGGGCTCTGCCGGGTGACGGAGAGTGAGTGGGGCTGAGGGGGTCTGTGAGGGGCTATGGGGTCTGTGAGGGGCTATGGGGTCTGTGAGGGGCTGTGAGGCGCTGAGGGCCCCTCATGCCGCTCCGTGCCCCTCAGGCTCGGTGCCGCTGCCGTCTGCGGACCGGGGTTGCCGGGGCTGTGTTGCGGCTCTCTTAAAACTTCTTCTCTTCTGCCCGCGGCTCTCTTACAACTTTCCTAAAGTTGTGTGGTGTTTTTTTGTTGGTTTTGTTCCGCGATGCCGCTCTCTGCCTTTCTGTCCGGATTCCTTTCTTGCTCTGCTCCCTGGCACCTAGCGCGCTTTTCTTTCTTTCTTCTAGCCTCAATTTTGTCCTGCTTGCCTGAAGCTTCTGAAAAAACTATTTGCAGTATGTACCTTAAAGGGCTAGTTTAAAAAAAAATCAAACAAAAACTTTGGTAGTTGCTCGGAGATAATTTTAAATGCTGCTACGTGTTTTCTTTTTCTTCTAGATTATTTATGCAAACCCGAGGACAACATTTACAACATCGACTTCACCAGGTTCAAGATCCGGGACCTCGAGACTGGGACAGTGCTGTTTGAAATTGCAAAGCCTTCTGCTTCGGGTATGTCATCCTAACATTACAAAGAGGCTGGAGGGACTCAGGGAACTGAGCAGCTGCAGTGCAGGGCTCATGCTAAGCAGAAAGGTCTTGCAGTATGTCCTGGTGACTAAATCCCTTTCCTTTACCTCAATACTGAGTTTTCCTCTGCTGTGAAATTTTCTAGTTTTGTCATAAAAATGTGACTATAGTGTGATGGGGGAAATATTATCAGCTGCGAATCTTCCCGTGTTGGCTGGCTGGGGCACGGCGTTTCTTACATGTGTTTTGGCAATTACAAGGGGGGATATCCTGTGAGATTGAGGGCGGTTTTAGCTCCGGAACCACCAAGGCTGAGCCAGCTGTCTTATCAGATCTTCTCTGTAGTTCTTAGTGCTAGTGCGAGTCTCAGACCGTTTCTTAAATACCTTCGTGTTCAGTGCCTAAGTAATAGCAAGGCTGTCCTGATATTCCTGCTAGCTGGTATTACTTCATATGTATGCTATTGGCAGAGTAACTCTGAGCTGGTGCGTTTTCTAGAGCAAGACGATGAGGATGAAGATGACAACAGTGAACTTGACGCTAGTGCAGGCCGCTTTGTTCGTTACCAGTTCACCCCAGCGTTTCTTCGTCTTCGGACTGTTGGTGCAACGTGAGTAAGAGTTCATAGACAGGAGAATGAGATGTTTATGTAGCGTCACTGGCTGTTTGTAGCTAGAGTCAAAGACTAGAGTGAACCTGTCTTGCACTAAGAATATCTAAGCATCTCTTTCTGGATTCTTGTGTAGTCTTGGGTCAAAGGCTCTGTCCTTCTCAGTAGGAAGAGCGGAAGGTTGTCTTAGTTTTGTTTTTTTTTTTCTACTTTTGGCTTACAGAGTGGAATTTACAGTGGGAGAAAAGCCAGTGTCAAACTTTCGAATGATTGAAAGGCATTACTTCCGAGATCGCTTGCTGAAGAACTTTGACTTTGATTTTGGCTTCTGCATCCCCAGCAGCAGGAACACGTGCGAACACATCTATGAATTCCCTCAGCTCTCAGAAGACCTTAGTAAGTACCTCCTTTCCTGTATTGTTTTGTTTGTGTATGCATATGTGCTCATTTTTTCCCTCTCATTTTCTCTCTGCTTGTGCAAAGAGTTGTGGCTGGGATGGAGGGACGGGAGTAGGTAGATGCACGTTCCTCGTTTAGGCTGTGTTTAATCCTGAGTCATGCATTTGTGCTGCAAATTCTCCACCTTTGGAATGGAAGCCTAAGACAACGTGTAGTCAAGTCACAGGCTGCAAGAACTGGTCAGTTACAGGGCTTTTGTGCCTAATGCCTAACAGAGTAGTCCAGAAGGTAAGAAAACCTTGAAAAGGCTTCTCCCAGTAGTCACATGGCAATTTCAGCACTTGCTTGTTACAGCTTAAGCCTCCAGCTTTGGAGCAGAACTGGCTTTTCTCTGAGAGGTGTGTTTTTGAGCCGCCCAAGATCTCTGCAAATACACATTGTGCGGGGTTTGTTTGACCTCAGGGGGTGGATGGAGCAGGGGCGTGTGGCGTGGGCCCTCCTGTGGCTGCCTGGCTGCGGGAGGAGGCGCAGTGTTTGCACCTCCTCTGTGTACATGCGGGGAGCGCAGCCGCTTGCTTTTATTTGCAGATTGCAGCCTCTGCCTACAAGCCGCTTGCTTTAGCGGTGGCTCTGAGAGTTCACATGTCTTGTGAGAGATGACTCCACCCGTTTGCTTGCTTTTGGCAGTGCTTGTCCTGTGAATAGGAAGGGCAGGCCGGAGCCTTTGAAGCGTGCCCAGCGAGCGGTTTGCTTCTCGTACTTGGCTAGGGCAGAGCGTCAGCCTGGTAAATCCAGCGGAGTGGCAGAGCCCTTTTTATTCTGACTTGGTGCTGCCCGCTGGAGTGTGGCAGGCTGCTGAATGTAATTGAGCTTTCTCTTTCACAGTCCGTCTGATGGTTGAAAATCCGTACGAGACCCGCTCAGACAGCTTTTACTTTGTGGACAACAAGTTGATAATGCACAACAAGGCCGATTACGCGTACAATGGAGGACAGTAATCGCGCGTGTCCGTGGATGCCGTGCTGCCGTTACCATTCCAGATGTCCAGGACCGGACTGGAGTTGTCGTCTCATGCAAAAAGGCTTCTTGTCAAAGCTTTTTTCCTTGCGTGAGGCTGAACACACGAAGCGAAGAAGACAGCTCCCGAAAGTAAAGGAACTCTCCCTGCAGTGCTTCACTATCCACCACTCTTAACGTATCCAGCCTCTGCCGTTCTCCGTTCCTGGATACCTTCTGGTACCCTGGTTAGGTTATGGATCAGAGGCGCTGTTAGAAAACTATTGCTGTTACAGTTTTTATAGCTTAGGTTGCACTTTTAGTGCTTCTGATGTTTCACCTATTGGGTGACTACCCTCTTTCAAGAGGTCAGATTATTCGGGTAAGCTATTTCTTAGCAGGACAATTTGCCCCCTTCGGGCAGCCACTGACACCTGAAGAGCAGATCTCTTCTTTGCTTGGACAGATCGTCTCTTCCGTGCACAGTGGTTTAGTTTGTAGCATGGCTGAGGTTGCTTTTTAGGGTGCATCCCAATATTCTCCAGTGGGAAAGATAAAATAAGAGACTAATTCAGCTTCTGAGTGATGCAGGAATCCTCCTTCTGTCCCCAGGGGCCTGAGCAGCCCCCCGGGAATGGCTCGATCCATATTTTACCAGAGATATCACCAGGGAGAAGAGATGGGGGAAAAAAGAGGCTTTATCCAGTTTGGTCGATGAGTCAGTCAGATAGCGTTTCTGTCTGAGCTTTTGCAAGCAAATTGCTGAATTTTGGAGCTCAAGGGTCAACCTTAGAGCTGAATCTAATCTCGGTGTGTTTATCATTTCTCTTGCTTCCCCTTGTGTAGGTTTTTTGGCTCTTGCTGCAGAATGTATTGGTTTGGGACCAATGGCACGTTGTCAGTCTAGCTGGGGTGCAGGGGAGGTGTCGGGTTAGTGGGGCTTAGAGAAGGAAGGGAGAATGGGGAAAATCACTTGAAAAATACTTGGGAAGCAAAGCTTCCTAGGCTTCAATCTCTGGGTACTTCTAAACCTTTTAAAGCTGAATGTCGGAGGTGCTGGAAGGAGGGATGGTGCTGTTACCGTTTGCTTTGTTTCAGCTGAGGTACTAGCAGCTGAAAACCCCAGGGCAAATCATTCATTGTTACGGAGGGGGATTCTTAATGACCAAAATGTGAGAATTGACATTCTCTTTTTAATTGTCGGAGTTCCCATCACTGCTTTGCGTACTTGGCTGCTTATTTATATTTTAGGAAGTCTCCTGCTGAGTTAGCGACTGCCATACCAGAGGGTGTCTGCACAGCGGCGCATGGGATCTGGCGATAGGAAGCAGCAGCGTGCGCTGGGAAGAGGAGAGCTCTGCCTTCCCAGCGGCTGCGCTGGTGCCCAGCTCCTGACCACGCAGAGCCTCAGTGAGCAAAACCCTTCTCGGCTTGTTTTCTGCTGCAAGTCTGGCGGCTCTCTGCTGGGCTGGCCAGCGCTGCGTGCTGCGCAGGGGAGTTAAGTTGTGTCTGGGCTAGAGACGCTTGCTGGTATTGGTTCCACTCGTTCCCCAGATAGCTGAAACCCCTGGGCAGGTACAGTCGGTTACCTGTTGTGTTGAGGGCGATTCAGCGTATGTTGTGTGTGAGCAGGATTAGTTGGGGTGGACATCACAGCCTGTTCACGCGTACACAGCAATAGCAGGCCGCTGCCTCTGCCTCACGCATTAACGATGGGAGCCTTGGCGTAGAGGATCAGCGAGCAGCAGCGTAAGCAGTGAGAGTACGTGGGGTGGCAGTCACGAAAGAATCTCCAGCTCTTGGGAAGGATTTTTAATTACGATTAACCACAACAAATGACCTGTTCTGGGTGGAGCATTAATCATGAGCAACCACAACAAATGTCTTGGGAATGTGGAGGGGCTGGGTCTGCGCGGCTGAAAGACGAGGAACAGTTCTGCTGCCATCGCTCCCCTCCGGCATCTCCAAAGGCACCGAGGGGATCGTGGTTAGTTATTTCAGTAAAGGTGGAGCTTGAGGTGCCTCCTGCAGCAGTCTCATGCCGTGCTGTTGAGATGGGAAGCTTTTGTTCTGCTGGAAGAATGTTTGCTTGCGACAAGGCAGAACTGCCCAGAGGTGTGCTTTCCACCCCGAAGCATTCTGAGCTGCTCAGGTCGGGTCAGAGGAGGCCGCTAGCTGTTCCCAGGACGTTTTAGTGTATTGAGCTGAATTTTTATGTAGTATAAATCCAGGTGCCTTTAAATGTTCCTTTTATCTCATTTTCTGTATGGAACTGCTTTTCTTATGGACGTGACGTTTCCCATCTGTTTTCCGTGTCACTCGGTGAAGACAGCGGAGGACAGACCTGAGCCAGCAGCAGCACTGACTGCACGGGCACACGCCGACCCGTGTGAGCTGTGGGCGGCCGGCGGGCAGCTCTGCAGGGCCGGGAGCGTTTGTAGGGCCGTGGTGCCATCTAGCCGCTGCCTTGCGAAGGGCCTGAGCACCCTGCCGAGCCCAGATACGGCTGGGTGCTAAGGGGGAGCTGGTTCCTGTCTGAAGCAGTCAGTACCTCAGCCAGTCGTGATGAGAAAAAAGCACCGAGGCAGCGGCTTTCCCACTGGTGAATGTATCGTCTGCTCAGCAATAAGGAAAGGAAAGCTGGAGGGAAACCAGGAGATTGCAGGCAGCGCTAGCATCCCTCAGTTTCTAGATGGATGTTTGCTTTGCCAAATCAGAAGGTCTTTGCCCAAAAAGCATGCTGCAGAAATAAGGCCCTACAAGAGGGCAGCCCAGCGCTGAAAAAGGTGATTGTAATCCAAAAGGTCGGGGGTTCTGAACTCATCCTGGGGCAGGGCTGATGTTTTTGGTAAAGTGATCTAATGGAGCGTCTTCCCTCGGTTCTGTGCACTCTGACGCTGTAACGATGGAGCAAAGCTACTCCCTCCAGTGAGCTAGGGAGGAATTGTGGTGGGATCTCACCCTTGTCAGGTGAAGGTCCCAGCCGGGCGCTGACAGCGAGGGAGCTGCGTTCATGCCAGGTGGAGTTTGAGCAAGAGAACAGCGACCTGCACAGGCAGCTTCTCAGGTAGCTTGTGCCGAGCTGGAAGAAGAGGGCTAGGATCCTGCTGTGCTCCACCCTAACAATGGGACCAAACCCACACGCCCTAAATCCTTTCCAATGTTTGTCCTCTCAGGACCAGGACCTCTTTTACCTCTTTTTCACACTTCTGAGGTGAGTGCTTTGGACTTGTGCCAGTTCTGGACGGCTGTTTGGGGACTGCCTGAGGAGCACACGTCGCGCCTCGTGAAGGAAGGTGTCCCTTGTCACGGGCTGGGCACCGCTGTCCTCGTCCCCCGCTGTCGGGGGGAAGCGTCTTCCTCTGCGTGCTTTCCGTGGGATTTTCAAGGCCCCACTGCAGAGAGGACGGTGACCTGCCTTCCCGGGGGATGGGGAAGAATAAAGTGCTGGCGAGCTAGAGATGAACGAGGGCGGTGGTGGCGGCGGAGCGATAAGGTCCGGGCGCGGTGAGCTCTCCGCTCCGTGCCTCGATCCCGCACCCTGGGCTGTTCCCGGTGCGTACTCGGTGTGCGGGGCTCCGGCGCTGCCCCTCCACGGGCGCTGGGAGAGGGGCGGGGCCGGAGGGGGGCGGAGCCAAGTGGTGGGCGGGGGCGCGCTGCTTTGGGGGCGGGGTTTCTCGCGAAGCCGGCCCTGCCCTCGACATCCGGCGCATGCGCGGTGCGCGCTGCCCTGAGGCATGGCGGCGGCCATGGCTGCGGCGCTGTCCCTGGCCCTGTCCCGCGGCGCGCCCCGGGGTGAGGGCGCGGGGCCGGGGGGCGGGGAGGGGGCGCGGCCGGGTGGTGGGGGGGGGGGGAAGGGGACCGCGGGGGGGAGGAGGGGGCCCGGGCCCCTCCCCCCCCCGGGGGGGGGCGGGCCCGGGACCGCCGCCGGGGCCCGGGCCGGGCCGGTGTCACCCCGGTGTCGGTGTCACCCCCCGGTGTCACCGCGGTGCCGCCGCCTGACGCCTCGCCCCGCTGCCAGCGCTGCCCTGGGCCCGGCCGCGGCGGCTGCACACGGTGTACCAGAGCGCGGAGCTGCCCGAGACGCACCTGATGCTGCGCCAGACGTGCCGCGACTTCGCCGAGAAGGAGCTGATGCCGCTGGCGGCCCAGCTGGACAAGGAGCACCGCTTCCCCGCGCAGCAGGTGCGTGACGGGCACCTCCCCCCCCCCCAGGGCCGCCCGGCCCGGAGCGGAGCCCACGCGGGCGTTTTGACGCGTGGACCGCCGCCTCTCGCTGCTCGGCACGGAGCAAAGAGAGATGTTCCTGGGCTTCTCTGGCACGGAACATCCCCTGCAGCGCGTCCTTCGGAGCGGGAGGCGCTCCTTCAGCTCTGCCACAGCGGCACTGAGGAGCAGAGCAGCCCCCGGGAGAGCGCTCCCAGTGCGGGGGTCGTAACGCACGCAGGGCGCTCCGAGCTCCTGAGCTTTGATCGTGTTTCTCTGGCTCTGGCGCCGTTGAATTTTCTGTGCTCGTAGTGACTTCCCTGGGGGCTGTAACACCGCTGACTCCTCCAGTTGTTGAAACGCTTTTATTGCACGTACGTAGCCGTAACGTGGTTTGCAGTGAGGAGCCCTAGGAGAACTGAGGGCGTTTCTGATGGTGAAAGGGTCAGCAGGCAGACGTTGGTCATCCCTAGGGCTGTGAAGAAATGGCGATGCCGCTCAGACTGTGACTTGTGCAAATCAGTGCTGCAAGTCTGTGCCGTGGTGAGCAGTAACGCACCTATCTCACTGTGGTGAAACGTTAAGCCCAAGAAAAATAAACAGTTACATCATTAGCCAAAAGGCTCCCATCAAGAAGCGTCAGAGGCATGCAAGGTTTGTTATATTCCTTTTATTGTGTTCCTTCTACTACATCCCTCCTTCCTATTCAGGAGTAAGGAAGCTAGCCAGGAAAGTCATACCTGTTCTAAGGAAGAAACAACTTCCATCTTCACTGGTCGTACCCAAGATTTTTACATTTCATTTTGAACATTTTCACATGAATGCGTAGGGGAAATTTCACGTTGTAAACAACATTTATTAAGATAAAGCAACGTGTAGAACTAGCTCCTGTCCCTCATTCATCCTCTGGATTTGAAGTGAAGGATGAGTGGTTTGGGTGTCTGTACAGGAGGGAAAACATTTGTTTAAAAATTCACAGGTTGTATTAAAGCACGCTGTGCCTGGTAATAAGCTAACTTGTGCAACACCAAAAGATTGAGCTAAGTTTGTTATATTGCATTTTAAATATAAAAATAGAGGACAGCTTGTTTTTTCTCGTGTCTATTGCTAGGTTTTAATAAGAGACATAGAGACAGTGCTCTGAATTAAGTCAGGGGTCCCGCTGAGGAAGGTGGTGTTGGAACACTTTGGAATGTGACCAGCAATTAATTAACTTCTCAGGAAAGCAAGACCTGGCTATAATGGGAATGAAAAAATGCCTTCTTGCGAAGTGTTCTGTGGGTCATTCATTCTGTAAAATTCTTTCCTTGTGCAGTCCTAGGCTGAAGCACAGCAGACTCAAAGGTAAAGTTCTGACGATTTTTATCAGCTAGATTTCCCATGCAGGGCTTCCAACCGACAGGGGTGGTGCGAGGAGAAAACGGTGGGAGGCTGAGAAAATTCAGTGGGCTCCCTCCTTTGAGCAGGAGCTCATCTTGGCCAGCAGTGACTGTGTACAGCTCTTATTGAAGTCCCTGGGGACATCTGCCAGTTTGCTCAGCCACATTCCCATTTCACCAGGAGTTAGCACATCTTCACCTCTGTGTGTAGCCCTGCCACGAGCTGGCCTTATCACACCGTGTGTCTGCATGATGTCTTTGCTGGGACGCTGGTCGAGCAGAGCCTTACTTCTCCATTCCCCGTGCAGGTGAAGAAGATGGGAGGCTTAGGGCTGCTGGCGATGGACGTGCCGGAGGAGTACAAAGGCGCAGGCCTCGACTACCTGGCCTATTCCATCGCGGTGGAGGAGATCAGCAGGGGCTGCGCGTCCACGGGCGTCATTGTCAGTGTCAACAACGTGAGTGCCTCGGGGCAGTGTCAGAGGGACAGGCCCGGAACCGAGCCCAGCACCAGGGTGGTGGTAGGAGAGGGGCGCATGGGAGAAACATGAGAAATGGGAGCTGTTCCCGTGGTGGGTTCTGGTATGCTGGGGAGCACCGAGATATTTGGGGGTATATCTGGTTTGTTCATTCCTTCAGCAGGTGCTAACTCAGCTCTCCATTCTCAAAGTCTCTGTATTTAGGGCCAATACTCAAGTTTGGTTCTGAGGAGCAGAAGCACAAGTGGATCGCTCCCTTCACCAGCGGGGATAAAATCGGATGTTTTGCTCTTAGTGAGCCAGGTGATGTGACTGTTCCCGTTCTGTTGCACAGGACATAGGGTAACCTCCCTTAGTCGGGTTTAGAATGGACGTTAGGTCTGTCGAACTGTAACAGTTTGCAGACAGGTGGTTATAGCACTTCCATTTCAATGAAATCTCAGCGCCCAAGGCACGAGGCACCACACACGTCCAGGGTACGCGTGGCACCACACAATCTGTGCCGAAAACTCATCCCTTTTGTGCCAGCAGAGCCCTCGAGATGGCAGCATCTCAGCCATGCTGACCTTTCCCCTTCCTATGGAGCCACTGTGGGAGGGACAGTGGTGACGGTGGTGCCACGAGCTGACAACTCGGCTGCTGCTGATTGCCTGAGTGTTTTTGTGCTGCCTTGCTCAGGAAATGGCAGCGACGCGGGAGCGGCAGCCACGGTGGCACGCCTGGATGGTGACGAGTGGGTCCTGAATGGCACCAAGGCCTGGATCACCAACGCCTGGGACGCCTCGGCCGCCGTGGTGTTTGCTACTACAGATAAATCCCTGAAGCACAAGGTATGTTCTGTGAATCAGTCAGGAAAAGGGCTGGGAGAAAAGGAAGCGACGGGAGCACTGCTCTCAAGGGGTTCTGGGACCCTGTAGGGTATTTTGAGCTGTGCAGGCGTTGCACAGAGCGGGGCTGATGTGTGCGGGTGTTGTTGTTCTTCCTCGGCCCTCCCCTTCTTTCTGGTCGCACAGCTCCTGTGAAAACCATCTGCAGGAAGCCTGCAGGCACCCAGGTCAGTGTGAAGTCGTCACCGTTCCTAAGAGTCTGGCTCCTGTTGCAGGGCATTAGCGCGTTCCTCGTTCCCATGCCAACCCCGGGGCTGTCGCTGGGGAAGAAGGAAGACAAGCTGGGCATCCGCGCCTCTTCCACGGCCAACCTGATCTTCGAGGACTGTCGGATACCCAAGGGCAACCTGCTGGGACAGCTGGGAATGGGCTTCAAAATCGCCATGGTAAGAGGTGGCTCGGCACTGGCTGTGTGACGCAGTAGTTCCCCAGCTGGCCGTTTCCAAATCCCTTTTCAGACTTAGGATAATGATGATAAGAGCTCCCAGTGTGAGCTGTAGCATTAGGCATAGCCCCTTCTGGGCAGCACGTGAGACCTCGTTCACAGAGCTCGGTGAATTTACCAGAGCCTTGACAGCGCTCTGTGTTTCATAGCCCCCGTGTGGCAGTTCTCCGGTTGAGGAATGATGCTGAGGCACGGTGTGAGTAGGGATTGTTTTAGTTTAGTTTTTCTCGTCTTCCCATTTTCTGGCCTCCCATTTGATACATGTAGATTACAGAAAAACCTTGCATTTTCCCTAAATATTTTGGCCAAGGAGAGCTGTCCTGGGTGCACAGGGCATCTGGATCATCTCTAAAGGTGGATGAAGTCAGAGACAGGGCACATGCGTGTGTCGGTGTGCATGTGTGTCTGTGTCTATGTGTGTGTGTGTCTGTGTACTAATGATGGGGATAAAGAGGCAAACTTACCAGCGTTTTCCCCTCCCCCCTTTTTTTTCCATTTAAAGCAGAACCAGCTGCACAGGACCCAGGCTGTAGCTGGAGGGTTTGTTCCAGCCCTTTCCAGTGCAGCTGCTCCTTGTTTTGCTCCCCAGCCCCTGCCAACCCCTCCCAACAGTAGAAGGCAGCAATGTCACACGTCTCTGCATTCCTTTTTGTACTGGGAATATACTAAAGCAAGGAGGTCTCTGACAAGAGGCTACTAAGGCGACAGCAGGTTCCCACCAAGAGTGGAAAGGTGTGTACCCCTCGATCAGTTACGACCTGATTGAACCCATATTTTGTCTTTCTCAGCAAACTCTGGACGGAGGAAGGATCGGCATCGCCTCGCAGGCGCTGGGAATAGCGCAGGCAGCCCTGGACTGTGCTGTGGATTACGCTGAGAAGAGGATGGCGTTTGGGTCGCCCATCACCAAGCTGCAGGCCATCCAGGTACGAGCTAGCCTGCCCCGTCAGGTGCACACACTGCTGGGGTTGGCAGAAAAATGCACGTGGGCAGCGGGACTTGGTGCCAGGGGCACAGTGCACTGCACTGAGTGGGGTAAGCGAGGTGACTGTTTATGTTCTCAACCAGTTAGACTGTTAAGCTGGAGGCGCTCCTTTTCTAGCAGTGTTGGCCTCAGAGGTGGGACGCTTCAGTGTATGAGCTCGTGCCGGCAGAGGCAGCCACCTCGGCCAAAGGCCGTGTTTGTCGTTGCAGTTTAAGCTAGCAGACATGGCTGTGGCCTTGGAGGGGGCGCGCTTGCTGACTTGGAGAGCTGCGATGCTGAAGGACAACGGGAAGCCCTTCACGAAGGTATCGCCACCCTTCCATCTGTCTAGCCGTGACAGCTCTGGGCACAGGCTGGAGGCAAGAAACCCGTGTGATGTAGAGCAGCGCTGCGCTCAGCTCGTGCCCAGTGCTGCTGGTGTTTAACCACCAGTGGTGGGTTAAATGTGCAAATGGGGCGTCCCTTTTTCGCGATCGCTGCATCCTCAGGGATGTTTTCCTTCCCCAAAGGAAGCGGCAATGGCCAAGCTGGCGGCATCAGAGGCTGCAACAAACATCGCTCATCAGGTAACTACGCAGCATGCTGGAAGCGGGGTTGTGGTCCTTCCCTTCACACAACGAGTTGAGGAAAGTTCCTAGGGCAAGGGGGGAAGTGGAATTTAATCTTTGCTAGAATGTGTCTAAAAAATTGAAAAAAACAAACAAGTGGGTTGACCATGGAAGAACTAACAGCCACCCCTGAAGTAGCTCATTGGCTGCCCGGCATGTCAGTATTGCTGGTAGAGCCAGCTCTAACCCCCATGGGCCCCCTCCGGGTATGCACACACTAGGATTGGCTCTTTTTATGGTGGCTGCAGAGAACAAAGTCCTGGGACTGACCTGCTGCCTTTGTAACCCGCTACCTTCGTTTCAGGCCATCCAGATCTTGGGTGGGATGGGTTATGTGACAGAGATGCCAGCAGAACGTCACTACCGCGATGCTCGTATCACTGAGATCTACGAGGGGACCAGCGAGATCCAAAGACTGGTGATAGCAGGTCAGCTGCTGAAGGCTTACCGGGGCTGAAGAACCTCAGAGCCCCACAGTGCCCCAAAGTGCCTCCTAGCGGTGCACAGCAGCGATCTAGTCTTGGCCCTCGTGAACGAGGACACTGATGGAAGTTTTCCTCACCAGTGATTAAGTGCCCTACATGTTAAAATGTGCTGATTCTTCTTTGGACAAAGTACGGTGCATGGACGGCCCGATCTGGGTTTGTAAGCAATGGCCTGGGTGCAGGAGGGAGGAGGCGCCCTGTGCGTGTAGGCGAGCACAGGCCTTTTCCTAGCAGAGCGTTTTTCTGTGGTAGCACAGCGAGTGGCGTTGCTGTTCAGTGAAGTCAGCTGCACTCCTTGTACACTTCCCTGCTGCTTCCTTTGCGAGGCTTTGCCACAAGTGGTATGTGATAAGGTTTGAGGCACCGGGCCGTGCCCCCTGTGCTGTCCCAAGCTGCAGATTACGCTGCCTTGGTGCTGGACTAAGGAATTTCAGGTGTGGGATGCTCTGGGGGGGGGGGGCTCCCCGTGCAGCGCAGGCCATACAAGTGCAGCAGCAGCAGCAGCGCACCGCTCCCCACGTCCAGCGGGAGTGGAGCTAGGGGGGAGGCCACAGGTACTGCCTACACACAGAGGGCTCTGACACAGGCTGTGATGCTGCGTGTGCGGATGGAAAAATAAAGGTAAGGAAAACCAAAACCCATCTCGCGCAGCACAGCCCCCAGCCTGTTTGCTCAGGAGCTTATGGGTGCAGCTGTAAAAGCAAAGTATAAAGCTGCAATGGCTGAGACGTATTTACAAGAAACTGCGAATAAACGTCCCCCAACCTTTTATTACACAAACAACTAACAGGAAAGAAAGTGCACAAAGGGGCAGTAACAGCCTTTAGTCTATAATGTATTTTGGGCACCAACTAGGAAATGCACAGCTGATCCAGAAAACCTTACCAGGAAGCTTTTGCAGTAGCACCTATCCTCCACCACTTCTCTTTGGCAAAAAAATAACTTTTAGATGCTGAAAGAGCCAGACAAGAAGCTCTTAACTCAGGAAAAGAGGGCCAGGGTAAGGACTCCAACCTGTGTGGCCCACAGCCTTGTCCAAACAACACGTATGCCAGATGTAAATGGTTATTTTCCTGTGGTGTCATTTGTGTAATTTGTGTGGCAAATTAAAAAAAATGCCAAAAAAAACCCAGCAAGATTATATTACATAAAAGAGAGCAGAGACGACAAATAAACCCCGATTTTTTTTAAAGGACCACCACTCCCCACTTTGTTTTTTAGTTCAAATGTGAGCTCACGTAGATGAGTTCCTTCCAGTCCCAAGTGACTGAAGTGTAAAACCACCGTGTCCTTTGCACACCGGTTACACCACTGAGCTGCACAGAGGGTGTCTGCTAGTGCAGAGGGCCCCGTAACACAAATACCTCTGCAGGGCACTAGAGGGCAATGGCACGTTGGGGCAGAGCTTCGCATTTCTCCTTGCTGGGCTCACAGTTCCAACAATTACCAGAAGCTCAGCCAGGCAGTGATTTCACCTGTGTGGTGAATTATGAAAGGCTTCTAGGCATGAGACGCTTCTCTGGCTTGCTTTCCACCTGTATCACCGGGAGGCTTGTTTGCATGGCTGTGGAGGAGCAAGTGAGATTATTTTACACAAGACTTTTTCTCAGCTGCAGCAGGTGCTGCAGGCCTGGTTGCTACAAGAAAGGGAGGACTTCGGGACCGCACCATTCCTGTTCCGTGCTCGACTTCTCTGACCTCTCACACCGAGGTCCAGCTGCAGCCCCAGTGAACCAGAACAGTTGCTCCTAGGGTGCACGTGCTGCTGTTTTCCCTCTCTTCATCTAGCTGCTTCTCTTAGATCTGCTTCATTGCTTTCAGCCTGTGCCTCTTCCTCCTGACACCCCCTCACTTACCCCGTTAAATAACTGCTGCTTCTCTTCAGAGCAGAGTGGAACTGCCCTGCAGGCTCCCACTGGCTGACCAAAGCGGGAGGCCAGCTGTGAACATCTCAGCCAACAGCACACCGCTAAAAACTACAACCTGCATGCACCAGAATCCCGTGTGGCCCTTCTGCAGAGAACGCAGGAGCAGCATCAAGTAATTGCCTGCTCCCGGCGAGCCCTGCTGCTGCACCTGCGACCACAGCCCACCTTGGGGAACTCCCGGAGAGCGCGCTGCGTGCCTTGTTAACAAGCTGCCTGCTGGCTCCGACCTCCGCACGCCAGCTGACCTAGCAAACATATTAACTGAGGCTACCAGCTGCATAGTTGATGCCAATTTGCTGAGTGCTGCACCTCTGCCATAGTCTGTAATCAAATTACATCGCACATCATCGAATTACAGCAAGGGTGCAGCTGGTCAAAAATCACTGGTCTAGGTACAGCGTGACAGTCGGCTCCAGGAGCCTAGGAATGTGTTCAGAGCCTCTTACAGTGTTCCCTTTTGCTACTACCTAAACAAACAAAACCCCAAACAACATGCTGCAAGGGTGCAAAGTCTTCCAAACAAAAGCTTTTCCAATCCCTTCCCTGCTGCCACGGATTCAGACAGGGATCTGTAACCTCAGAACACTTCTCAGCGCTGTTTTGGGTTAAACAGCACAGTTGCACACAGACCTCCACAGAGCTCCCAAAGAGCTGTTTTTTTCCTGCACAGGATGCTGAGATCTTACTCCTCTCCGCCGCTGTCAGGTAATTCTGGCTTTAACACACGTGCGTCTGTTCCTCGGGGCTGTTACAGAAGGGAACTGCTGAGAGAGCAAAACACAAACAAGTTTTGCAGCATTAGAGAGCTCCTACAAAGAGCCGCCCCCAGACAGAGCGCTCCCCTGGCAAGGGTGGGTCGGGCCAGGCTTCCTTTCAGAACAGGCTCCATTTCGGGTTGAAGCTGAACGTTTTTGTCAGTTTTCAAACCGAGCTAAGGTTGCGAAGTTAAGGCACCAAGATGTGAAAATCGGGTCGCATGAAAATTAGAGTGGGAAGGAAAGGCGCAGCTGCACTTTTCAAGGACACTTTTGCCCCCCAACTGGTCTAAATGTGCATTAGATCGGTTACAAGAGACTGCAGGGAATGAAGCAGAAGAAACCTTGGAAGTGTTTCCATCCGGAGATGAAAAACTCACCAGTTCAAGACCAGTTTCCAGGGCAGGAGGACTGATCACAGGATGGCAGCAGGTCTATTTGGCATTTCCTGCTCCAGCAGTTCCTGTGCAGAAATCCTTCAGCAGAAGAAACACAGTTCCAGGACTGGGGAGCTGCTTTCCCCTCACCCACCAGTTAGAATTGATGCACTTTGTATCATATATATGTGGCTCACAATCTCTTCATGAGTTCTCAGCAGACTAAAGGAGAAGAGGAGCTGTTCTGGGCTGTCACAGTTGAGTACACACAGGGGAGAAGCGCAGACCTCTTCCTGGGGAGCACAGGCGTTAGCCACATCCTTCCTGGCCCGGCCTTGCCACCCGGTGTGGCACCAAGGAGCTGCCGGAGCCTGGAGCCCTGACTTCTCCATTCCTACCAGCACAGGGATGGGGCTCACCTCTGTCAGCTTCACACCACTTGGACACAAAGCCAAGCAATGCCCTCGGCCTGCCATGTTTAAGCAGTGCATTAAACGTTTTGCTGGGGCTCAGCTGAAGTTAACACAGCATTGCTTTCACACCAGAACACTTTCTCCTCTACCAGTCTTTTCTGACAGCTTTACTGCTAAGAAAAATAGGTCAAAAGATTTTGCTTTTAAATTAAATTTTGTTCTGCCTAACTGGAGAGCCTTCATTAAATAGCACAGACAACACAGTCACACGTTCTGGTTTTGTTAGGGATCATGGATGGCTTAAAAATAACAAATGTGAAAGACAGGCTGAAGTTAAAAGGCAAAATACTTTTAAGAATAACAAGAAGAAATGGATCAGAGATAAGAAAATCCGGCAGTGTTACAACTTGAATAAAAATGCAGCTTACTGTTGTGTTTAATACAAATACAATGCTAAGCATTAATATCAAATTCTACATGTTCACTACTTGTACAAAAAGAAAAATACCTGGGAGCCGTGCATCCACTTCCCCCTCCACAGGGTCAACCCTAAGCTGGGGAAGCCACCCACCAGTCAGTTTGTGTTTCCTCATTGCTTCAGCGACTCCTTCCCCTTCTCTCTGAGAACACACCGTACCTCCACGCTCAAGACAGGAAACATTCATCTCCACAAACGGCTTCTGTGTGTGACACGAGGGAAACCGCAGTGCTGGCACCCCGGTGTGCTCCTAAGCCTGTGCAGGCAGCGCCGTGCGATATTGCAGAGGGCCGGGCACGGATTTGAGGCTTCACAGGTTGTTGTTCCTGCTGGGCCAACAGACACAGAATTACAGCCTGCATTGTAGAAGTGTTGTAAAAGTACTGAAGTGTTGTAAAATACTCACCTGCACTGGCTGGCCAAACAGTCCCAGGTCTTTTCTGAACTCAAATTTTTTTTCAAGACTAAGGGTGTGACCTTAGGGAAAACTTCAAGAGAGGAACAGTGCCATTTCTAAGCCGACTGTTCCCAAAGGCACAGCAGAAAACCAGCTCCAGAACTTTTAACAGCTTTGCATTTCACAATTCTGGTCCCTGTCCTACCTTTGCTATAAACATGCATGTGTCAATCACTTTTTATTGCCAGTATTCTTTTAACCTCCTACATAAAAGCTTTTATTAGTCAAATACTTTCTAAAATATTTTCTTCTGACAACTTTTCACAAGAAAGAGCAGATGGCTGGAGATTACACTGCACGAATTTGTATCAAGTATTTAATGAAGGAGTGTAACGAAATGTAAAACCAAGAAGGCACCAACAGGACCCAACAGGGACAGGGAATCTGGGCCCTAGAGCACCTTCAGAAAGCCAAAGGACCCAGCGGTTTGTATAGTTTCATCCTCGATTTGAGAAAACGTGCAGCTGGCCAGGCAGAAGAAACAAGGCCAGAAGGTACATGTATCTGCTCAGGGGGCCAGCAGCAGCGTGCAGAGGTAGGGACCTGTTCTAATCCACCCAAAAAGTTGAGGTGTTCTTGACAGGAGAGCGGTGGGACAACGTTTTACAGCTTTAACTTTAAATAAGTAACAGGAGAACATTTTTGCACCTCTGCAAATCTAACAGCTTTGTATTTAGAATAGTTATGCCTCGGTTAACCCCTCCAAAGTACCAAAGCCTCTTCCTACCAGCAGTGGCTGCTGTTCCACGCCAAAGGGGCAGCAAGCATCTGTCAGTTCAGTTTTGCTAACCTGGCAGCTGGAAGCATCCACCTGGGAAGCCAGGGGCTCGTTTCAGAGCAGCAGGCACCACCTGCGGGTTCAGAAACAAATGGCTGCATTTACAACCCCACTGGTTGTAAAGTGCAAGTGATTTGCAACCTTGGTGCAAGTTGGATTCATGAGTGTCACAGGGCAATAAAGCTTAAAAGAGGAAGGCCAAGACTTTTCTGGAAAGTTAAATTAATTCTCATTAAGCATTTGTCAGTTGACACCTCTAGAACTTTTTCCAGAATGCCTTTTAAGTGTAGAAAATCACTCACAGGATGCTCTCCTGGAATGGACTAGAAAATGCCATTGCAAAACCAGAGAAAGACCATTTATTTTAATTCTAAAGGCAGGAAGAATCTCCCAAGAAACAGCAAGCACTTGAGATGTGCATTACTATCAGTTGGATACTGGATCTAGAGATGTTACCACACGGCTTGCTACACGCTAAGAAAAAAAAAAAGTGTTTTTTCTTTCTGAACACCCTTATCAATATTTTGTTCAATTTAAATTTGAGGTGTGTAGCTGAAAAATCCATGTCCTCCTTTTGGCCTATGCTGACTGCAAGTCTGGGCTCTTACAGCTGCTATTAACTGTAAATGCAGATTTTTAATTTAAAAAGATTTACTTCATCAAAACCGAGTTAGCTGATGATGAGCATTGCAGGCACAAGCTAGAGGAAATGCTTTCAACTGACTTAAAGATAAGAATTGGGGGAAAAAATAAAAATGCAACATCCCCCCTGCCACCCACCCACTTGAAAACCTTACAGCCCCCCCCCCCCCAACTGCTGTGCTGCTTTCCAGCGTTTCTTCGTGCCCTACCTGTGTCCGAGAGCGCTCACAGCCGGTTCAGAGGCCACTCGGCCACTTCAGCCCCACGGCCCGTGAGCCGTGACAGACCTGCCTGAGGAGGAGAGAGGAGCACGTTAATTAAAAACAGGCCAGACAGCTGCATTGCTAAGCATGGCCAGATGATATTTTCTACCACGCTGAATTTGCTCTTCTTGTAAGAACGGACAGAGCAGAAAGGATCGGAGGCTCCACCGAAGCTCCCTTACCTGTTTGCAAGCGGTGGTACCCTGAGGGAGCTCGCTGCTCAGTCAGGTTTCATCCTGCTTTCCTTCTGCTCAGCTAGCAGTTATCGGCATCAAACTAACAAGAGGTACAAGCTTTCAGCAGAGTTCCCCAAACCCAATTTGTCAGAATATTTTAATGGACCAAAGTTCTGGTTATCTCAGGGTAGGCTTTCAGTTAATAAATTAACCTAACTGGAACTGCTGACTTAAAAAAACAGCACAACACATTTTAACAGGCTGTCAGGTACAAAGCAGTCAACACACAAACTCTGACCAGTCACAACAGTAAAGGACAGTTTTCTTTTTCTTTTTTCCTTTTTTTTTTTTTTTTTTTTCTTTAAGGGGCAGGGGCATGGAAAAAATACAGCACACTAATGAAACAAAATGCAAAAAAATACAAAAAAATAGAAAATAGAAAAAATGTATTTACAAGTGATACATTACTATGATCAGAAAGCACAAAGACAATTGCTGCTATAATACATGCACTGGGTCAAGAAGGATCTACTAAAAACCTGCAAGGGAGCTGTTGGTAAAAAATAAAAAAAGAAAAAAAAAAAAGAAAAAAGAAAAAAAGACACCCTTCCCATCCCCTCCCCCCTCAAACCAACAGGGGTGGGTTTCAACTTTTTTCTTCCCTAGTTCGCTACATTGATCAAAATCAAATATCCCCTAAAGTCCGTGAGTACAACCAATACAAATACTACACTTGTTTTTAAACTGCAGGTTCAGTTTCAGGAGGGGGGAGAAAAACAGCAGCTCATTGTAGATTCATATACAAGAAAGCCAGAGTAAACTGCTCTACATGCTAAAAATTACAGCAAGCCCCTGTCTGCTACATAGCATGATCTTAGCAGGTTTTCCTTTTTATTTATTCATATATATATCTATATGTGTGTATATATATATGTATAAAAATCGTGCCCTTTTTCACTGCAACATGACATCTGGGTGGAAACGTAACTTGTTACAACAAATTTTTATATGTTTACTGCAAGAAGTCACTCAATGTCTGTGGATTTAATAAGTAACCTCACACCACAGGAAATATTTAATAAATCAAAAAACAAAAAAACAAACAAACAAAAAAACAAAAAACAAAAAACAATATTGTGACAGAAGACCTTCTGTCTCAGTTCTTTTCAAAACCGAAGTCCAACAGGAAACTGGTCCCAATGTATATGAGCGTTTGCTGAAGAAGCTTCAGTTTGCCTAACCGTTTTTCTTTTAGTGTTCACAAGTTTTTGAACGACTTCAAGCCGTTTTCAGTTTCTAGTGTGTCTCTTCCTCTCTCACATAGGTAATAGTCTGGTACTAATCCATTAGAGCGAGGAAAAGAGGAAAGTGGCTGCAGTTGCACAAAGGGTCCCCAGTTCCACATCTGCAGGGAGATACGGAGTCGCGTGGAGCTCCAGAACCTTAGCTTTTTTTCTTTTTCCTCCTTTCAATGCAAAGTCCTTTCATACATGTCCTGTAATTGGTACCTTCCCAAGTACCAGCCTGTCCAGCTTCAGGAGATGACAAAGCCACAAGTTAAAGTGAAAAGGACCAAGGCAGAAGTTCAGGTCACTTTCTGTCTGTTCCATCATACTTCCAGGAAACGGGAGCTGCTGGACTTGGAGTGGAAAGGCTCAGACCACATGCGACGTAGATCGCCCTAAACAGCAGTGAAACAGCAGAAGGACCCTTCACTCAGAAACCGTAAAGCCCATTTAGAATTCAGATTTAAAAATACACATATATACACGTATACATGTAAAATGCACGTAAGCAGATCTTAAAGCAAATCTATTCTCCACCTGTTCTGCAGATTACAATAAAGACCATAAAACACATCCTTCCCACGTCAGGTCAAAATGCCTTATTTTTATGACAGATTGACCTAAGTATTTCCTTCCCATCAGAAAACCATTTTATGTTGGCGGACAATTCTGCCCTGTTTTATGCTTCAATCTAGAGTGCTAGATGTGTGTTTCAACAATAGCCTTGAAACAGTAAAGGTTACATTTTAAAATCTGACCAGAACAGGTGACTGGAAATAGGTAAATAAGGATCTGCCTCTCCTCTCTCTGTTCAGCTTTTGCACAAACACTTTCTTTCACGACCAGCTGGGTGAGGAGAAATTCACTTATTTAATTAAAGCAGCACTTACAGTACCAGTAAACGTAAACTAAACAAGTTCAGAAGTACTACGTGCATAGATTATTTTCTAGTTCAGGAACAAGTCTGTTACTCAGTCCTCCAAAACGAAGATCCACCCCAGCAGCAGCAGTACCTTAGTTCTTGGCTGCAGCTGTTGAGGAGGAACAAGGGCATGCAGCATCCTCGTGAGGACCGGTGCCCAGTGCACGAGCACTGACCTCGCTTCCAGCTGGCCCCCACTTTCCTGCCAGGAACATATAACCCTATCTTACCTTTAAATAGGCCATGGTGAGGAGCGGCAATAAAGTAAAAGGTACCAAATACAGGAGGGCAGGCTGGGCTGCCCGGTGAATACGAGAAGCTACTGTTGCAGTTAATAGACCTGTAAAAGAAAAAAGTGCCTATAAATATCTTTAGTAGCACATGGATGTTCTCTGTCATTTCACCCACAGGTGGTTTCCTTCCCCACCATTTTAAGACAGTCTACGGAAAAATTACCTGCCTGTGCTTAGCCTTCCCTGAAGAGATACAAAACAAGCAAAAAGGGAAGTCGCTCTATTTTGGTATTAGGCTCTGTTGAACCACTTGATCTGGTTTTGAATCTCAAAAAATAAACTAATAATAACGCAACCAAAACATAACAAGAGGTAAAGGGGAGGAAGCTGAAAGCACACGCCAAATTGGTTTGGTGCTCCTCCAGTACCGGTACCTCTCGAGACCATTGGTCTGAGGCCCCTCGCCTGAGAAACGAGGGGCTGCGAGGAAGGACTGTACACACCAGCAATGCTTTTCCTGGATACGTGCCCAAAAGGAACATATGGGGGAAAGACGGGGGAGACAGGAGGGAGGCAAGCAGGAGACGATCTTTTCATCCTCTAAAGGACTACAGAAGTTCCGGATATGCACACACATATCCTGACCTTCGGGGAAAACCTATTTTGTGTTAGTGAGGAAAGGGATGGCTACATCAACTTATAAACAGCATTCTAGTTGTGGCTATTTACAGTTTTCTGCATGTGCTAAAATGTCACAGGATCATAAGCATTAACATTAGAATACAAAAATGGTGGAAATATGTAAAATGAATTCTCAAGATGTACTATTGCACAGCATAACCCATCTAGAAATTCTGCAGAACCCAGCTCTGAGCTATGACACCTTCTGTACTAGTAAAGCAAGGTATAAAAAGTTGCTCACAGAAATACGCTGATAATCTCTTTCATCCTCTAAATAAAATACACCAAAAATAATTTAAAACAGAACTCTAGAAGTTTTTCTCCCTAGACCATCCCAATGAAAACCAAGAGAGGAAGATTAAAAAAGAACATAACCAAGCAGTCTCCCAAAGCCTCTTTACCCTTTGTTTCATCATCTTTTAAACCTACTACAATAATCCCACTCCTGCTCACTAAGCAGCTATCCATATTAAACCAATTACTCACCTACAAAATATCCAATAAGTGTGCAGTGAAAGTAAGAGACCTTCTGCATACGTCCAGAGATGTTCCCTGGTCCTGGGGCACCACAGGAGTCACTGTTGGCTTGTTTTTTGTAGTTATCGTAACGCAGGACAAAGCAGAGCAGAAGACCCGGCATCACAATATCTCCGATCCCCAGCATAGAGAAGTGGCTGCCTGTGGAACTGGAGAGCAACCGAAATTGGGTTTGTGCCCAGTACAGAGGGTGACAAGCTCTAGACTCCTCCACTTCGTTTTTGAGCTTCATTTTGCACAGGCTGACTTTCTACTGGCCACCTTTTATGTAGTAGAAGCTCCTACATAAATACCTGCTACTTACGATTTTTCCTCACATGACATCATCACCGTTCCAGCTCAGTTTTAAATGTACCTATTTTGACACTAGTAACACTTTGCTCCAAACTTGTTTATTTCTACCAGCAGTGTTTCAGCTTCTTTGCTGTAAGTCACTCAATGTAACGGATCCATCAGCTCGGTATTTCAGCCTTCTCTCTTCTAAATGTGAACGGCAGGTAGGTATCAGCCGACAGTTTCACCCAACTATTTGACTAACACTGATGAACACTGCACCTCCACTCTAGTGTACACAGATCACCTCTAATACGTGACGGTAAGTCAGTTTACGGACTTCTGATCTTTGGCTTAATTCGGACAAAATGCACATAAACCTACAGCTTTATCAGATTCCCAGAAAAGAGCCAACCGCTAAGCAGATTAAGAACTAAAACCAGCCATTATCTTAAACCCAAGATCTTTTTCATGAAATGATACCAAATTAATTTGTCACAGAATGAACCAGTTTTGTTTTTATCATTGCAGAAAATAATTTCCTAATCCCTGCAATTTCAGAACCCCAACTTCTAAAGAAACAAGAATAGAGTAAATTAGCCAACTTAACCTACTGCATGACTCCTGAAGCGCTTGAGCTTATTGCTGTATCAGGCCTACGCGTATCTAGCTCAAAATCTGAAACATCAAGGAACCCCTGCAGTAGAGAGATGTGGAATAATCTCCCTCCAACATAGCATTTAACCCAGTAACCTTTGTTGCTTAGATCAGTTTCTAACTCCCGTCCCACAATTATGCATTAATCAAGACTAACGTTATAGTAAACCTAAGATCTTTTTGCTGTTAAGCATTAGGTCTTACTACAACAGTGACCATTATATTGTAGAACTCACATTCATGTCAAAAAACATATCCTGGTCCAAATGGGCCACTTCTCAACCCAATTAGGATCGTACCTGCATGCTATGAGACAGCAAATGCAGAGCATCTAATCCTTACAGCTCATTATTTTACAGATCTTCATGATGAAGGAGGAGTGACTAAACAGGGAGCTAAGCTGGTATTTTCCAATAGTTAGTGCTAATAAGAAGTATAGTCAGGAAATACTTTTCTTATATAGTACTGTAAAAGAACTGCCGATTTTACCTTGGAAATACAAGTTTACCAGGCAGCGACAGGCGGGGAACATCTCTACCCACATTTGGTCCCAGGTGAAGTTTCCGGGATAAAACATCAAGGGGATTATCAGCTGGTTGCGTGGCCACTTTCACCATAACATTGCTGTTAAAGATGTAGGCAGAAAAAAAGACCTACAGAACAAGGAAATCGTTAAAAATGACAAACTGCAATTGTATAGCAACTCAAAGTAGCTTGCTTTTTTTGGGGGGGGTGGGGGGATCTTTTCTTCATTTATTCAAGGAAAGAAAGGATGTTATCTGCTTTTCCAGACACAAACACTCTACGTTTGATAATAAAAACCAAAATGTATTTTAAAAACAATCAGATCAAGTTTTTTACACTATTAATCCTGAAGAATAACTGGAATATCCTGTCTTGATATCAAGGTACCAATCAACAGAAAGCGATCCTTTGGCAAAGGATCTCTCTGGACTACAAGAACCCGCAAAGGCAGGAAATAGGGCACTGAAAATATGAGAAAGCTGGAAGAGAGCAGAAAGGGTACAGTGCTCACTCATAAAATGCATGATGCAACATTTATTTCAAATAGGCCTTTACACTGCAGCTCATCGTGCTGGGAAACTGACTCACTGCCAGAGCTGTCAACAAGTGCCTTCCTGAATCAGCGCTCGCTGTTATGCAAAGGTAAAACCAAATCCTTTCAGTATTACAAAGGACATCATTCTGTCAGGTTTCTTGTAAAACTGCTGTAAGATTTTATGCCAACTTGACTGGCTGTAAATCAGTTTGCATTTCTATTTTGCAGATTCCACTGCTAATCAGAAGTTGGCATGCACGTACTGCACGAGCGTGGATAAGGCTTCCCATTTACTTGGAAACACTTATTCTGATCTGCAGCCAAGGTTTCAAAATTTGAGGTCTAAATTTTCTTACAATATGCCGAAGTTGAAATATTCCAATCACGCTTCTGCTTTTGCTAACTAATCAGTGAGATCGTTCTGTATTCTGCTGCAGACTTTAACTTCTCGGAATGGAGCAATGAAGCTCATCGATTTCATACTGGTACATCTCGTGTAAAAATGGCCCAAAGCCAACTACAAATCCAAAGGAAGAAAACAGTTTTAGCAAAACACTTACCCAAAAGACATCATAAATTAGTAACCCGGAGAGTAGCAAGCAGGAAACCTTCAGGCTCGGCAGCCGGACAAAGGCTATCATTGCAACACACAGGCCCATAGCCAGAGCTACAAATGCAAATACATAATTAGTGCATTAAAGAAACAAACAAACAAACAAACAAACAAAAAAAACCCAAGCCAATACTCCCCAGAAAAACACCCAGAGGAAACCTGTTTGCATCTGTGCAACACTGCACACAGTAGATTATTTTCCAGTCTATTTTCTAATATTTCCAGATAGTGAAATTCTTCTTAGCAGAGTTAAGAAAAGACAAAATACACTCAGGAATGTAGCCTACCCAACAATGGAAAAAACAAAACAAACAAACAAAAAAAAAACACGCAAGCAAGCCTTCTAAATTCTCTCCCAAGGCCTAGCTTTCAGTCAGACCGACAAGCTGACCTGACTGCTGCCGCACGCTCAGCGTTGTCAGTTCTCTTCCATGTTCAGACACGTGCAATGCAAAATTAAACCTTAAATATAACTTGCAGGTTCAGATAGGGGAGGTGGGGGAGCTCCTTCTCTGCAGCTGCAATCCAATTCCCTATGTGTTTTGTCACAGTAGAAAACTAAGATGTCATACTAAAAAACATCTCCGTTTACACATATTTGTGATTTCCTGCTTCTTCGAGCCTAACCTTAGATGCCAAAGATACTCAGCGGACAATAAATACATTTCAACTGGTTACAAGTAAATCCCTAGAGAAAAACACAAACCAAAACAAAATCTTTCATCTCTGATATGTTTACGAGGAATAACGGAGCCCTGTTGGGACCAGATTTCACTTAAGTACGCAGACATTTCTAAACAAAATGCCCTCGTTTAACATGCCATAGAATTGATAAAAAAAAAAAAAATCAGATCCCATTTTGACCAATTGAAACCCTAGGGAAAATAGTGTCATTAAATACAAGCCCAGCATCCTGACAGCTTGAGCCGCCAAGCTCACGAGTTAACATTGTAACGCTATAATCATGGAACTGTAAAAATGTTTTACGCTTGCATTTCATCTGTAAGATGTGGAGTTCTTCCATCAAAACACTATGGAAACATTTCAGTGCAGATTCAAGAGAAAAAGCTGCCATGAAGTAATTGCCAAGGCGGCCGCCTGCAATGCCCAGGGCTTGCATCCTGGCCAGGACTTGGCCAAACCCACCTTACCTTTTGGATTGACAAGCTTAACGTAACTCTGAGTGGCACGGCTGCTAGTTTTAACGAAGTAATAGGATTATTCAGATAAAAATGAACCCTAAATCACGCTGCATAATTGCAACTCGTTATAAAACATAAGCAAATTATTGAGGTTTAAATAATTTGACACAGCAAAGCAGCAAGAAAAAGAACTGCTTTCAGTAATTCAATATAGCCTTCAGTTACAGACTTCGTCTGGCAGAGGAGCAAATACAAGGGAACAGTCTGTCTTAAATCAAAGAGATTTCTCTAAAGCCAATGCTAATAATAGCTCAAGCTAGCCTATATTCAGGGGAGGATTTCCAGGTTATAATTAACCAGAAGTGGGAATATTTTAACCAACGTGGAGTTTTAGCTATTGTTCACACACTCCATTTCTGTGTCACCAAAATGAACACGGGCACACATGCAACACGCTTCCATCATACTAAGCAAGTACTGCATTTAAAAGGGAATGGAAAAAACTCCTTAACATCACAGTGAAATGCACACACTAATAATCATGCAGTTTTGCAACTGCTTTAAGAAATATTGGTAAATTTAAGAAACAAAAAGGAAGCCAGAATGCCCAAGAGCAAGCACTAGTAATACAGGCCAAAGGGCAGCCAAGCCACCAGCATGTTTCTGTAAAACGAAACCAGCTTCCTTCTCCAATGAAAAAATTCAGCAATCACACGAGAAACAAAGTCAACTGTACCCAAGTTCGTGGATGGTGCTGACAAACTACGTAATGCAGATCTCCACTGAAATGCACGCTAAATTAGAGAGGGGGAGAGAAGGGGAGCACACTGCGCAAATGGCAGCTCAGTTGGAAGTGCTGCTCAACTGCTCCTCGGAGCTGATAGGAAAGAACTGAAAGAGTTAACATTCAATCAAGTGAATGGATTGACTTCTAAGTCCCTGCAAGCACACTCATATGGAATAAGGATATTCCGAGGATTAACAATACTCTTGCACATGCAATGAGACTCTCTGACGCAGTGTATTGTTCAGTCTTATTGCACTACTGCGGCCAGAGCAGATGAAACTACGGAGGTTCTGGTGGTGTGGTTTCTGGCTTACAAAGCATTATGCAACCTGGCAGGGCTTAAACTTCCCCCACAAGCCACCAGTTGGCCTCTGAAACAAATGGGTGCTGAAGTTCTGATCTAATTAGGTATCTACAAAACTCTCAAAGCGTGTTTAAAAAGCAGAAAGAAGAACGCGCATCATGAAGCAGCTTCTGCCCAGTTGCTGCAGCAGTCAAGGTCTGTCGCAGTTCCCAGGGTATCCCAGACTCTTCAGTTCGCCCCATAGCTATGGGTGCATAAATCTACTGCATTCCCATTTTTCATCTCTGGGTATTTCCACTATTTAGGAAAGCTTCTAAGCGGGTTTTACCAGCTGACAGCAGCCACTCTGGATGACTGTCATCAGCCTGTCCCCTCTGAGAATCAGCATTTCAAGCCCCATGAATGTACATCACCACAGGCCAGAGCAACCCGCTGGAGACAATGTCTTCTCATTGTATCTGATAACATCCCTAGATTTTAGAAACAGTTTGACGAGCTACTGGAGAGATGAGGGAACTGTGGTATTTGCACAATGAAGGCTGTTCTGGCACCTCGATTCTGCAGGAAATGGAAAAGGCCAGTGAGTATTTCTCTTCCTTTTCACCTAACCCAAAAGTAGAAATGTTCTCTCCTAAGGAGCCAACTGCACAACGAGCCCTGCCCCACTGCTCCCTGGAGCCAGCAGCCCGAGCGATGCGAGGCACGTTCGCAACATCTGCTTCATTTCTGCTGACGGCGAACCAGAAGATCAACGCGCAGGGGGAGGAGCTGTATCGCAGCGCCGCAAGCAGATGTAGCCTCAAAGGCTAGCGAGCGCTCCGCCTGCGTGTGCTACCCAGCACCACCTCCTGCCCACGCTTCGCTTCAAACAAGGTGAATTGGGGTCTCAAGTATGCAGCTACAGAGAAGAGAAGGGTGAAGGCAGAGATGACGTGATCCCGCTTGCAGCACTACAGCGCAAGGAGTAAACCGGCGGACTCGGTTCTCTGACGAACGCCAGTAAATGCTGTTCTCTGTTCAATGTCACTGACAGATGTTGGTGTAATTGTATTTAAACAAACTAAAGGAGGCTTACCTATATCGTACAATCTCAATATAAAATACATAAAATACTCCAAAGCTACATGTAAATCATAAACAACCACAGAGAAATAAACCCCAGAAGCCACTGTGCTGGTTCAGTACTCTGCAATTATCTCACAGCCTGCTATTGCAGAGTGAAGTGCTCACAAAAATAACTGTTTTAAGTAAATGCTTCTGTCAGCTTCTCAGGGTAGACAAGTCTTTTCAGATTGTGTCAAAATGCATGCTTGAAGTTACATTTACCTGCGTAGCTACTGCAGAGCAACAAGCACCCTTGATTTCATGGTGGACCAGTCTGCTTTCAACAACCACCACCCACATTTTTCTGTTTAGTGTCTGAGTATTTTATAAGGTGTGCCCCTGTAGGTAACAGGTGGAGCTTTTACAGCAGCAAAAAGCATGAATGAAACATAATCCCCACATACAAGAGAAATACTCAAGGTGCCACAACAGCTTCCAGTGCTAAGAACTTGTTGCTGCTGTCTCACTTAGGAGGAGCTAGAAATCTGATGGGATGTAGGCTTTTTTATCACAAGAAGCAAATCCAAGGGTAGGTAACGCTGTTCCAGCTATTTTTCCTCAAGCAATCACCACCTCAGGGTGCCACTTCACAAGATGGCTTCAGCCAATTTAGCTGCCTGACACTGCTGAGGAGCGGAGGTCCCGCTCGGGCCTGCCCCCTTCAGCCCTTTGCTATTGTATCCACTCCAACCCCTCACCACTTACCTTTTGCCAAATTTAGCGCATACCTGACTGCACAACAATCCAATTCACCTCACTGCAGGCAGCAGAAAAATAGCCTGGTAAAAGAGTGCGCTGCCATTCTAGTGAGCTGAAACAGTTTGCCATGTGATTAAATGAATGCCAGAGCTAGCACAAGAGATTTGGAAGGCAGGAGGGGAGGAGGAAAGCTCCTTGTGGGAACAGTAAGCTGTAAATTCAGTTCAACCAGAAGGAAAAAAATAAATTACACCTTCAAGCCAACTGGATGCCTGCCAGCTTCACCCATCTCACCATCCTAACTGGCAAGCATCAGAGATCAAAGACAGCTAGCTACTGTGAACTGTCTCACAACAAATTATTTGATCATCTGAACCAAAACCCAACACAACGCAGAGCACAAATTAACCAGATTGTTGAGACCAAGTTATGATTCATAACTGACTGCTGTCTCCACACATCTTTAACTAAAACTGGCAATTCACCCTACACCGCACGAGTGCAGATCATCTCTCATGGATGTTCTGGCAATTCCTCGGAAGCTTTTCCAAACCAGAAAAACAGGTGTCCTGAACATTACCCTGGCGTGTTTCTGACAGGGCTTGTTCTCAGGGAGTCTACCACAAACATTACAATCCAGCAAGGCATCAATAACAGCAAATTTCACCAATCATTGCTGGGTGACTCGATGTGTCAGAACAGGCTCACACTTGTAGTCAAATCCCTTGATTCACATACTCACCGTCCATAAGGAGCCAGTGGCCAGTGAGGACCCAGATAAGTACAAGCATCACAGACAGAGAAAATGAGAGCAACTCAGCAGCAGTGAAACGCCCGCAGCAGCCAAAGGAAATCCTAGGAACAACATGTAAACATAAGCTGCAAGACTTTTATGTTTCCATTTAAAGAACAGAAAATGGATGCTACCGGAACAGAGCTCAGCTGCTGATGAAAGACGCCAAGAACAACTGAGGGGAAGTTCCTTTGCCCCAGGTAGGTACCAAAACAGCAACAAAATACAAGCTTTCCTCACATTCAAATCATGTGTGTAAAGCCTGAACTACGAAGATGGAAAAACAAACAAACAAACAAACAAAAAACAACCTGTAAATCCTGGCACCTCCCTTAAAATCGTTAATATGAATGGTATTTCCCAGTACCATCTATGATAGTGCTTTTTGGAGCACGAACTCCAGTCACAAGGTAAGGAAAAAATTACTTTCAAAACATGCCCCCAGCAATAGTCATTTTCACTAACATAGCTACAATCCCAGAAAAAAAAACAGCACTATCATCCATAGTTTAATGTTAACAAACATTAAAACCCAGTACTAATTCTGAAACTGAATTCTCAGCCAAAATAACCCAAACTTCTTAAGTGCTGCTGTTGGGAAATCCAGCCTCCTACAATTGTATTGTATTTCCCAGGCTGGCAAGCATGCGTGACTTGCAGAAATTGTGCTTCCTAGTTTCAAAGTGGAAACACAGTGTTCACACACACAAAAAATATGCACGAACTTCAGCCCCGAGGTTAATGCTCATAACCAAAGACTCTGTTAAAGAATTCTCATTAAAAGAAATGAATACAGTACACGAGAAGAGGAACAAAACATTTCTCAAGTCCTTACTTGTTTTGAGGCGAACAAGGCCGTGTTAAGTACTGGCACATCGGGAGCAGAAGGAAAGCAAAAGCTATTGTTGCAAGGACTAGAAAAGGAAGAAAAGGTAATATTAGTACATTCAGACCTGGTTTCTACAGTACACAAACAAGCTTCACCAATTTGAAAAAGCTCTTGCAACAACGTCCTATTATCATATGCTGCGGAATTATTAAAGCAAGAGCAGTTAAAGACTCCAAGGAAAGCACTTCTATTGCTTTCAAACTGCAATCAAAACAAAAGCTCTCAAAGGAATTCAACGCTCCTATCTCTAAACGTATAAAGAATAAATAATAATAAAAAAATCAGTCTCAAAACTGTTCATGATCATGTCAGCAAGAAAAACAGTTTTCAAACGTTCTAGGAGTCAACAAAAACGTAAGAACTTGCTACAAACTGGTCGTGAGATTCTTTCAAAATTCTTCAACATACAACAGACTAAGGCAGCATAATAGAGGGGTTCTCTGGCTTTTCATCTCAGTCACTTTTTTCTCCCTTCTTACTCCTAACTGTTTATCGATTACTGAATTATATTACAACTTAGGAATTGGTAAAATATGCAGTGCTTTAGTTTTTGAAAACAGGGAAAATGATAAAAACACATAAATAAACAAAAGGACTATTTCCATAAATACTTTTCTTTTTTTTTTTTTTCAAGAAGCATATTAATTCCACCCAAACATCTGTAAAAACGTTTAGTAACTGCTGGTATTTATAATCATTCTTTCCTTCCTTTTTTTTTTTTTTTTTTTTTTTTTTTTACTAATAGCACTGAACTTGTACTAAGGGCTGTTTAAAAGACTGAGGGCTTGGAGAAACAGACATGTCAGCAGCACTAACGCAGCATCCAGAACTGCTGTAGCAAGAACAGACCAACATGAAAACAGAAGGATCGTTTGACATTTTCTGCATGCTGTTCTCTACTTGTTCCTTAAAAACTTGTGGTGTTAGTTTTTGCTTTTTAGAAGGAATTATTATTTTTTTTTCTTTTCTCAAGCTAAGATGATAGGGAGTCTCTTTATTACACAGCTTGAGCCAATTTGGTTTGTTCAAACCACATCTCTCCACCTCTCAGTTCTGCCCCTTCTGGTAGGAGGAAGATAAAATAAACAAACAAACAAATTCACACCAAAAAAAAGGTGTCAGCAAACAGCACCATGGAAACTCACGGTTCTATCAATATTTCAGAAAGGAAATATAAAAAAAAAGCAGAACGGGTAGAGAAAGAATGAAGAATGTAGCAGCTCTGCACGGGTTTGCCTAGGACCCTTCTCAGAAGTGCTTGGCCCAGAGTAAAACCTGTGCCCCTGCCGCCCCGCATCCCACATCCCCATTGCCTGCCTGCCCTGTGCCCCGCTCAGCCTCCATCACAGCTGAACCGACCCTTTCTCACCCAAACTGACGCTCTTTGGCCTTGAAATCTGTCTTTTCCCCCTTCTCCCCCCCAGCTCTGCTCATCAGGGGACCCTGCACCTCCTGTCCCAGCATCCACAGCCACCGCTGCCCACAGCCGGGCTCTCCCAGAGCGGACAAGAATTCAGATGTAATTACACCAGGACACATTTGTCCACAAGTACCCAATCTCGCTCCTTACTGTCCAGGCCTCCAGCTGGGTGTTTCTGTTTCCCTTCAGTCTCAGCACCCATCATTTGATTGGGAATCCCTCGGCTTAACTCCTGTCTGCAGGCAGCCGCCAGCTCTCCAGCTCTGCCTGCTCCTTGCCCCTCGGGCTGCCTGCAGGTCCTGCCTTGCTCCCGACTCTTTCCCCAAAGGCAAACCTCTGAGGCAGGCAGATTTATGAGTGGTTTAAGAAACCAGACACCAGCTATAATTCAAAAGCACACGCCCACATCAGCCTCTAAAATCTACAAAAAGGAGGATGCCAAACAGAACCACTGCAGCTTCAGAGGGGCCAAGCCCCCAGCCCCAGGTCCCCAGCCCAGCTCTGCAGCCTCCAAGGTCACCCAGTTCAGAGCTCCTGGGGCCAAGGTCCCCGTGCTTAATGACACCCTCAAATGCAAGACCAGAGGAACAGTATCATAAACACAGCTTCAAGAATAAAGATACCCCAGGGCACTAATCCAAGCAGGCTCAATCCTCTTAAACCTGGAGCATGCCCCAGCCAACACAATGCAGTCACACTACGTGCCACCAGTGTCACAAAGAAAGTTACAAATGTCAGGGTCGTTCTGCAAATACAGGCAGCAATAAGCTTGACATTAACATTTTTTCCTCGTTGTAAAGTTTCCCTTATCACCAGTATCTAGTGCATATTAGAATTCATTTGAAGTAATGATCTACTTTCAGTAGGGAAGAATGCATGTGGCAGAGGCCGAAGCTGTAAGAGCAGTACCAGCAGGAGCGTGCCACTACAATTAGAGCTGGAGGCTCAAGATTCATTTCCAGGGGAGAGATTTAGATTTCACCCCTTGCCATCAGCTCTGTTTCAGAGGCTGGAGAGGATGCAGAGTTCAGGAGTTAAATAACGAGGGAAAAACATGCATTGTGTGTACGTGAAATGGGAGAAGTATTTAAGGGTATAAAGTCTTCACAGATTCAGCGTGTGGACTGAGGACAACTTTCAAAAGCTTCTGCACATTTGGAACAGTTAAAAAGAATCTTGTTTCCCTGAACAGCAGCTGGTCTCTGGGAAAGCTGCAGAAAGATCAAAAGGCTAAAATTTTTCAAAAATCAAAGTTGTGATATTTACTTAAATGACAAAATGTAAATAATAATAAACTGGATCAGAGGACTTGTAATTTATTTGCAATCATCTCATTTTTGTTCTAAATTCAAGCAGTGCAAGAGAATAATACTGAAAATGATAGGGAGACCCGAAGTATCCTTGAAACTAAGAAATCTGTATAAGTGCAAAATCCAAAATTAAACTAGGAAAAGACGTCTGGATGTGATCTCCAGAGCTTCCTTCCAACCTGAATTATGCTATGATCCTACAAAGTACCTGCGCTATGAAATAGCATGAACAGTTTTGAGTACTGATTTATAACAAGCGAACTATTTACTTAAAATAACGCATCCAGCATCTTTCAAAACTCCTGCAATTTATAGTTCATTATATTTAGCAAATTTTTAAGTGGAAAATACTTCTCAAATAATATTTGTCACTTTATTCATCGCTAAAGAGATATGAAACCCAATTAATTTGCTTAATACGTACTATATGACATGCATTATAATTATCACCAACAATTAATTACATCAGTGCTTTCTGTTCTATTCAAATTATTACAAAGAGAAGAAAACTTAGTCACCTGCTGTGCATATTGTAAAGACAACTTGAACTGAGTCGAAGAAGAAGAACATAACTAGGAGAGACACAGATGCTCCGATCGGCAGGAACAATGCCTGGGTGGAATCAATGGTTTGAATACCTGTGGAGGAAGGAACGTGACATTTAATTTGAGCTACTTCTTACCACGCTCATTCTGAAAGCCTGCCCTCACCAATGTTAATTCAGGCCCTTAACAAAAGGCTTCACTTCAGTGCTGGTGTAATAGAAATCAACCGAGATCCTCGTGCACTGCCACACCCAGGCACTGCAGCCAGCACCAAATTACTACAGCCAAGCAGCACTTTGGCAGCAGCGGGGCGTGTACGCCAACACGCCGGCTTCGCGGCAATTCAAGAATGGCAAATTGAAAACAGAGCTTGGAATTTTTTTCTTGTGCCACAGACAGAATGGATAAAAAGTTAAAAATTAACATTAGCTAGGGACTGTGAATCATGTAGCACATGATCTATGTGCCATGTTATACCCTGAGCCTCACGTACACGTTGAAGAGAGCATCCAAAGGTTCGGTTTAACCGCTCAGCATGAGAAGAGCCTGATCAGCAGCAGAGCTGCAGAGCATTAGGCTGACCTAGCTCATGCAAAGGGTGCTACAGCTCCTAACTCTGCTTGGGTGATGCACTCAAACTGTATCACTGATTGCAATCACCAGATAACATCGAGCCTACCAACACAGGGCACTTGTTGAAAAACACCCAAGTCATCTACCTGAAACTGCTAACTCAGATCAGCATGCACCTTTTATCCTAAAATCCAACAAAAATCCACGCCTACATTTAGTAGCTGGAAGCAATTTTAAACAGTGAAGGATTTTATTCTGATTATTTCCCCCAAACCAACCACGCAGAGTGGCTACACAGGTTATTAATAATGGGACAGGACACTTTTTACTATAATTCACCATGAGTTTTTAGAATTACTATGATAATTAATGATCAGGCTTTGAAAGCCCATCTATCCTCCAAAATCATGCTAATACCTAACCAGTATTTGTAGCTGTATTTACATTTGATTGTGACGGCACAGGGGGAACCATACAAGACATACTTATACCTGTACAGCATTAAAATGACAGGTAACATCTGGACCAGTCACTTGATTAGTATCTAAAGTGCCTCTAATGCAAAACTAGTACAAGACTCAGAACCAAGTGAGACCTAAAACCAGCCTAACATCACTGTATTATCCCAAAGCAATTGGACCTTGCTGTACGAAGCAGTGTTTCACCAGTTACAGCATTTTAAGAATAAGCTTTTACATTATTAAGCAGAATATTTCTATATGAATGCACGAACATATACACGAACATACACAAGTGCATACATACACACAAGTTGTAAGTGTGTGTGTGTGTGTGTATAGAAGTGTGTGTTTATCTTTTCCTGTAGAAGAGTGACAAGTTGTCTGGGTAATGGGTTACTTACAACTCACAGTTATCAGGGTATCTAAGGATGTCAAAAAGCCTCAAACACAAGAGAAATACACTGACTAATTTCTGCCATGCATATTTCACCATTTTTATAAAAAAGAGAACTTGAACAATGAGCGTGGACATGTTGCTTACACTGCATGGTTATTTACTATTTCCGATCAAGGACTTATTATCAAACCTAAGTACCACAATAAATTTTACAAATAAGAAGCAGAAGAACTCAAGTCACGGTCAAGTCATGGTACTTCTATGTTACTGAGGTGTGACACAAAATGGTAAAATATAGACAGTCCAGAGATAACAGTGCTAAGACAGAAATTCCTATGTTCTAATCTGCGGCTTAGATCTAGTTCCTCCTGCTTTGAGAAAGAAAATTTATTCACATGCCCTTCAATTTCCCAAGAGAAAAACAAGAAATGACATATTACAAGCCACCCTAGCATATGGGAATTAGTGCGTGCAATGTAAAATGTCAAAGTTCTTCATTTCATTTCTGATCATTTTGACAGCTAATCCCGTTAATGTGCTCGTTCCCCAGCCCCAGACTGTCTTCTCTAACTTCCCAGATTCCCAGAGCCTCAACTGTTCATTGCTGAGTCACTAACCACCTCTTTCTGTAACTGTGCTGTCAACGGAAATGCTCATCTGACAACAATGGAAGTTGCAAGACACTGAATTAAAAGCAAAAAGCAAAAAATGCATGACACATTTAACACACTATCAGTTATTATTTAGTAATTTTTAAGCGGTAGTTCTCATTTTAAAGAAAGCAACCTTAGCATTCAAGGTTTTGTGTGCAGGGCTGCCCACATGTCCCCGTCTTGTTTTCTGAAAACGCTGAAACTTCATTCTAGAGTCTAGTCTCAGAGTATAGCCACATAAATTACTGTAAATTAAACTCAGGCCTGAATTTACAGCACATTGTGTACAACACAGTCCACTCTAACTGTTCACACGCATGCTCTTGCTTGCAAAACAGTGCATCTCAAATGGCCAAGCTGTCTGGAATCTATTTTTACAGTAAGAGAGGGGATAATCACCGCATAAGAGCTGACAAGTTAATCCCCACTCTGAATAGACTGTGTGTAGACACATACTTTGTTGTCCATTTTAAATGAGTCACCCAAAGCCACATGAAATCTATACTTCAATTTCTGTGTTGATAAAGCTGAATCATCCTTATAGACTCATTAGCATACCATGAGACTAAACCTTTAGTTGTCTACAGGCAGGCTAATACGTCATGTCGTAGTGACAACCAGCAGACAAAGAGAAATTACATTCCCTTCCATAACTGTATTTTTAAAAATAAAGCAGTTTCCATTTCCAGGAAGACCTGACAAATTGCACGGCAGGCAATTTCTATGCATTATGGAAACATTACACTGATGTTTTAAATTTAGCTTCCATGAGCATGAATTAGATAGCAGTATTAGTGCAAAGCAAAATGTCAAGTGCCTAGACAAAACAGTTCAATTATATCAGGTGAATCTACAAGGCATGAAACACATGACCGGATGAAACAAAAGAAGATGCAACACGCTGAAGTGATGAAAGAAAGATAAGGAGTAAAGCTAACCCTTACTGTTATTGGTGCTGTTGCCATTAAAAGACCCAGCTGCGCTGCTATTGTCTTTCTCTTTGTCTTGATTCTCAAAGTCCATGTTCAGAGACCTGCAGGAAAAAAAAGCAAACTTAAGAGGCAAATTTCAAACTCTATTTAGGTTTATCAGCTACGGTCTCATTACCATTCTACTACAGCACCCTCTCCCTGTGTTTTTTTTTTTTTTTTTTTTTTTTAAAAAAAAAAAAAAAAAGAACATACCAGAAATTTAAGGAAAAAACAATGTCCACAGTTAGAGACGAGCCACAAAATCACACTTGGTCCAATACTGAGACTACTCACTGCAGTGTCTGAACTGCTAAGTGTTGACAACAAACCACAACACAGATACTTATCTGTGTTACTTGGAAGTGTAGAACATGATATACAGTAAAAGTTTCAATTCTCTGATGTATTTTAACTCTTTCCAACTTATCATTTTGATCCTTTTCATTCAAATTTAAATACCTGGTTTCATGTTTAGAACCATATTCATTGTTTCCTTCTTCTAACTCTTGTAATGAATGATGACCAAAATTTGCCTATAAGTAATTCCCCGCTGAAAGCAAGTTCTTACTTGATTGAAATAGCTTCAGCAAAGCCTAGAAAATAACCATATAGGCATCACAGATATCTAGAGGAAGCTCTGAATAGTACAAATTAATTCATCCATAGTAGCTGACAACGTCGCCCAGCATACCCAGCTCTTCGTCTTTTCATTTTGATGTATATACCAAAAAGACTCCAAAATAACACAGAATTTAATCATAAAAATAACTGCTGTCCAAAACAGATCCTAAATGAAATTCACTCATTTCAGAAAGTTAACCAAAATTTGTTAGAATGTAATTTAGAAGTTGCATCAAAGTGACAAGCTGTGGCAAAAGTGATAAAATGCTATGGTGTTTTATATAAAAATATTAGCAATCAAGACTACCATGATAGTTTCTCGTTACCATAACATGCATGCAAGTTGTCCGTGACTTCTCTGTAGATGTATTTGCTCAAATAAGCTACAGAGAACCATCGCAAGCACAGCACAGCTCTTCCCTTCAGTCTGCTGCAGCAGCAAATACCAAGTATTTTGATATAACTTCCAAGGCAACAGGCATTTGACTTTCGTTTTTTTGTCAAGTTGAGCTGCAAGCAACCACACTATGCAAAGTACGCAAGTTCTATTAATTTGACAAGAAAAAAATACACCACCTACAGAATTGTATAAAAGATTGTTTCAAAGTTATTTCATTTTCGCGTATTGGTTCTCCACTGCAACGCAGAGGTAAGACATTTTGTGCCTCAGTCACAGCCTGAAATCAAGCACATGCGGGTCTGCAGTATCCAGACAGATGTGGCATATTAACGTGAGGTTGAGTAGTTTTACTGTACAAAATTAAAAAGAAAAAAGGCTTTCCAGTTCAAAACTGTGTTGCTGTTCTATTATGCGAATGTTCCCAGTATGAAGTTAAAGCCAGTTTTGGAC
Source organism: Nettapus auritus (assembly GCA_011076525.1). NCBI lineage: Eukaryota > Metazoa > Chordata > Aves > Anseriformes > Anatidae > Nettapus > Nettapus auritus. Next base: position 7,772,026 of record CM021779.1, read on the forward strand.
TCAGACAAAACACAAGGAAGCTTTAAGCTTAGACTTACAGAAGAAGACTTACTTCTACACAGAACACAGGCATCAGCTAAAAAGTTATCAAAAACACAAACAGGCAACAGAGAACACTAATTCTAACAAATGGATCAGTTCTAAACATGTCTGTTATCCAGGCACTGGTACAGGCTGCCCAGGGCAGATCTGGTTTTGGGTGGTCCTGTGTGGAGCCAGAAGTTGGGCCTGATGAGTCCCTTCCAACTCGGGCCACTTTGTGATTCTCACTTTTGTGGAGTACTTTTATCTTTCATTCACATTTCCTTTTTCCCCATTAATCCCCAATTAAGACCCACAATTTTCATCTCGAGATACAAAAATCCAAGAGATGGCTTATAACTCTCCAGGGCTGGATCCAAGATTCAGCCAAACAAGAAATATATATATGTTTTTTTTTTCCTCAGAGCAGCATTTCATTCTTCTGTAAATTAGCTCAGCTTAGCAAGAACATCACACCGTCATTCTGACTGGCAATGGGGAACTCCTCATAATTACAGGGGCTATCAGCAAAGAAAACTGAAAACAAACAATTATTCCTACTGTTCACAAACAACTCCAGCCCATTTGCTTTCATTTCAATAGAAAATCATCAATTACTACTACATTATCACCTACATCCTCACTTCAAAATTAAGCATAAACTATGAAATTACGGTCACTTAGCAACACAGTTGGCGAGCCAAGCCAACTTCTGAATCATCAGCACCCATTTTTTGATTTGGCCCTTACCTCTGCTACAAATTATCACTAACATGATAAAAAAATGAGAAGCAAACACTAAAAACTGTATTTTAAAACAAGAGGTACTGAAAATTACTGTGCTGGAAGGAAACGGCAAGTCGAGAAGCATTTGCTTTTTTGTTCAAGTTCTCGCCTGGATTCCAAAAGCAGCATTCACTCAGCAACTCCTGTCAGGCAATAAACTACAGTTGTCTCTTCTGGGGGCCCCAGCAGTTCAGGCTGGTAGGATTTCTAGCACAGTGGTTCAAAGCAAGCCTCCCACAGGGAAGCACTCAGTAGGGTTACGCTGAGGCCAAAGCAATGAGTAAGCTGCTGGCACATTATTATCATGAAAGTTCAGATTCAACTATGGATCACTTCCATTGCAATAATGCTTCGGGGAAACCCTGCAGGAAAATATTCTTATGAAACAAAGGAGGAAATTTGAAAGCAAGCGTATCTCTGAAGAGTCAGCAGGAGAGGCAATATATCGAGAAGTTCCTTCTTGCGTTGCTCAGTGAAGACAGTCGCCCTTATGAACAGCTCTGGGACTTTGAGAATTGCCAGATTTCAACTGCTCTACATAAAAAATTACAGTCAGACACTGAGCTGAGAGAGTTTAATTCAAATGAATCAAATCTCCATGCGTATTATGGAGAGAGAGGCTAGAACACGTTACGCGATCTAACATTGCCACAGTGGCTTATAAAGCGTTCCTGTGAGATTAAACAGAGAGTCGCAAGGCAAGATCTGGAGTGGGAATAAGAACAGGGGAAATAGTAGCAGAAAGTCCATGCAAAAATATTCTCACTGACTAGACGGAGTACTGGCTCCTGAGTATGCCTGCAGAGCCACACATGCAAAGTCCCAGGACTCGGACTGGAGCATCTCACCCCCAGCGGGTGCTTCACACGCGTGCAGGTTTTTGTGGCTCTCCAGACCCTTCGTCCGCCCTGCCAGCGCTGTGCCTACAGATGCTTGTGAACTCCAGGCACACCCTTTCTCTTAGTGAGAAGCTATTTTTATTACTCCACTCACTATTACCAGAATTAGTCACACGTTTTATTTGAACATTTTGAGCCACTGCCATAGAGATAAATCTAGGGTTCTTACACCTACCTTGAAATTTCGTATTCAGCTCAAACACACATGCATGACGCCCTGCTAACTAACGAAGATTAGGAAGGTGGACTCATCGTGGCTGTTTGCACTGTTTACGAACCACCAAAGAGAAGGACCTTTTCCCACCAAACTTACAAAGTAACTAAGCAAGATGGAGTGGGGAAAAAATAGGAAAATAAAACTGACATGCACTGTTCTTCAGTACCAGGATTTATCCTATGGTCTTGAGGGCTCTCAAGCATGGCATACTTAATATGGGAAGACCGGAGATTCTTTGGTACAGGAAGGTCAGTTATCATCTGCAGGCAGGAAATAACGCTTGCACCAGAGTGATGTATTAGCTAATGAAGACAGCAAGGATCTGTGAGGACCTGCAGTCCCTGTTTCTGAAGTGGAGAGCAAACCACTTTATAAACAGTAAATATTGCAGCATTGAAAACAAACAAACAAAAACTATTTAAAACAGGGCAAACATTTTGATCGAGGATCCAGTAACAGTTTAGCTTAAAAGCAGGAACTAGAACAGGTAGAGTATGGGTTCAATCAGGCTTTACACAACCATGTTTGAGTATGTGATGGGACAGAAACAGATTTAGCTGCTACATGCCTACAAAGTAACTCCAACATTTCAATCCCAGAAAAGCACCTGTACAATAGGTGACTGTATGGGAAGAACCCCCAGAAAACCACCCATTTCTAGCTAAGCTCACCTCTTTAAAAATCCAGAACTGGAACAAACATTTGCACGCTGCTGTTTACATCTTGTAAATGTTTGAAGGATTACACTTGCCTCTCTGACAGCCAACAACAAAGCGTATCAAGTACAAGGGCTGAGAGACGGTAAGAACATTTATGGGAGATGGTTAGAAGGGCTTGAAGCTAAAATTCCTGACCCTGAACAAATGCAGGAAGGAAATGTTCTTCCAGCCATAGTAAAAGAAGTGGGATCTCAAATGTATAAACCGTTCTTCATTCTGGAGGAAGACTTTACCCAGGATCTATTAGACATTCTTCTGAGTATTTTGGTGGGTTTTTTTGTTTGTTTGTTGCTTGGTATGGGTTTTATTTATTTATTTATTTAAGACATTGGACAAATGCTACTTGTATGAATAAGGACATTGGACCAGGCTTTCCTTTGTTCCCCTGAAACCTCTTGCATTAGATTAGATCCACCACACACGAGGATTTTATCCTAATGACTCACCCACCCAATTCTTTCTGATCCTATTATTGAACTTCTGTTTATGTCACTTGCCAGCAGTATCACAAAAACTCTACAATAACTACTTGTTTCTTTTCGGACTGAAATTGGAAACCATGCCCACTTTGTACAACAAGAAGGTTACATGAGGAATGCCATTTTCTTTTGGTCGTACCACGGCTCCAGTTGAGATGAAGCACTCAAATCTAGATGAAGATGTTGTTCTCATTTGAGAACGAGCACCCTAAGGGGTATCTTTTGTTTTTCCGGCAAGTCGCTATTCTAAGAAAATCCACCCACTGCCAGAAGTTTGTATTTTACTACTTCGGGAATTTCCAGATAAGCATCATTTTGCAACTTACCACCACACTTAAATTTCTTACAAATCTGAATTGTGTCTTGGATGCTGTTTTTAACAGCGCTTCACAATCTTCTGTAAATAACTGCTTTTGACCTCACTCGTTGATCGAACAGCTTGGAAGTTTACCCAACTCATCATCAAAACCGTGGGTTTCAGCTCAGACATCTACTAAAGAACCTAAATATAGGTCATTCATCAGAAATCAGATTCAAAACTATCAGACCCTATCTTGGTCTGCAATAGCTTGTGTCTTGGAGTCCTTAGGATACATGCAGAAGAAGTGGGCTAGAAGAGGGCATTTCCTCAACTGGTTTGTATCCATCGCCATTCTACCATGTCATCCAACAGATCAGGTTCTTCTGAAGTTTGCAGTTCTTGTAAGGTGAACGGTTTTAAATGTAAGCATAGGACAATATAGTAAAAGAGCATATGTATAGAGCAACAGGACAGGAAAGAGAAAGGGAAAATTCTTAAAAGCTTAGAAGCTCTGAGAAGGAGAGGCAATTTCTGTTCAAGCACTCCTGCTGTTTCGTATTGCATTATGTTTTCTCAATTTAATTTTGGTTTTAATAAAAGCTACAGGACTTGCAGACATATGCATAGTTCCTTTTTACACAACTGCATGAATTAAAGATTGAAGTAGCCCCTCAACTATATGCTAGACTGACTCAGAACTTTAAGAAAAGAAAAAAACACTGTCAGCTGGTATTCAGATGCAACCTTTTATTTCTTTATTTGCAGTTTCTCTAGATTTTTTCTTCCTAAAGCTTTCTATTTTAATTTAATCAGCAGTGCTGTTACCTAATACTAGCAAAAACAGACAGCTCTTATCAAGAATTGGCTCTTTCATTTTTTGATTTGCTTAACTTATGACTGGGATTTAAAGCCTCTTATCCTAATAGCTGCAGCTTACATCATACTTATGACCATGGTTATCATCTATTTCAGGAATATTCAACGTGGTGCAGAGATTTCATACTATACGAATGGCTTTTTATCATAGACGTCTTAAATGAAGCAATGTTCTTCAAAGAAAAAGAAGAGAGAAGAAGAAAAACATCCTGAACTTAAGTTTCAAAGAAATAGTATTTCCAAGTTGTAAATTGTTTTTGATGTGTCAGTATGAACCTCTTTCCTTGTATGCCATTACATTAAAAGCTGGGTATGATACAAGACGCAAGCTTAGAGGGACAACAAAGTTTTCTCTAAACATACTCAAGTCTCCTGAAGTGGGGCAAATTTGATTTTTGAAGACTCAAACCTAATCGGGAGTTGTTCTCAGATACTGCTAGAATTCAGCACTGATGTGTTTCTCACTTCTCTGTTGTGCTGTTACACCCGGGAATCCCTATTTTATGAGATTTGGTTGCAATCAGAGCGAGAACACTCTGAATCAAACAACACTGAACACTGTATCTAAAAGCCTGCTATTGATAACATTGCATCCATATATCTCTCAACAGGTCCTTTATACCCTCCAAAACACAATTTTACAGAACTGTCTTCAAGGATTGACTTCACAGCTATCTTATATGTGCTTGCAACTTGTCATACAATTATGTCTTTCAGAAACCTCAACTGTCTTCTTTTTCTTCCTTTTCTATTTCCTTTTCAGAACCAAGAAATACTGCATTTACATCAGTCGTCAATCTAACAACGATACAACAAAAACAAAAGGCATCAACTATAATCCGTCACTTGTAGTCACATTTTTATTTGAAAAAGAAAAAATCCATAAAGCCTTAAAGAAAAATCTTACCTGAAACTGCCATAGACTATGAGGAGAATAGAAATCAGGAAAGTAGACACTTGACTGGAGTCCACAAGGGAATATGCCCTGGAATGGGAAGAGAGAAGGCAGGTGTGTTATCGCTGAGTGTCCGTTTCTCCAGTACCATTTGTGAATTCTTTTTCTTAGCATTATACAAACAGAGAACCAAATGACATCTTTATGGCAGCTATTTCTAAAGCTCTTATATCATTTAGGAATATAAATTATGTAGCTTGTAAGTTAACTTTTTATATTCAAGACAGCAGCATACAAAATTTGTACAACAGTCAATGAACAGCTCAAGAAGCCTTGCAGAAATCTGTTCTCAGTTCACTGCATTGAGATTCCTTTTTCCACAAACACGTTAGAATTGCTTTCAGCATGTCATCTTGCATGTAAATAACGCTAATCTCTGTTTTTCCTATTCCTTAACCGATAACAGTTAAGTTGCAATACGGCAGTTGAGGTCAAGGTTCACTCCGTGCAGAAACAAACAAACAAAATAAGCTGCAATCTGCATTTATTAAACCACACGCAGTTATTTCCCTACTACATCTTGCACACCACTAGATACAGGATTTCTGATGGAAATTTCAGCAGGAGACTTAAAAGCCACCTTTATTTAGATGAATTTCCCGATATAACGTACTTAGATGTTGAAAGCACAGAAATGTCAATATTAATGTTTTCCCCTTTCTTCCTATCCTTGACAGACCAAACTGTACTCCGCAGCTTACACCAAAACCTTCTTTGACCCGTACAATGGGACAGAAGCAGCCTCAGCACGTTCCCAGCTGCAAAGAGCGGGGCTGACATACTTGAGGACAGAGAAACCATTAAGAGGGGCCTTGAGGAGCAAAGCAACAAGAACACAGACTGCAAGTCAGGTGAAATGATCTCGCCCTCTACTTAGCCCTCGTGAAGCTGTGTCTCGAGTTTTGGGAGCCCCAGAAGAGAAAGCCCCAACAACGGGAGCGAGCCAAGCAGAGAACCACCAAGACTCTCGGGGTACAACGTGACAGGAGAGGCTCAGGAGCCACAGCCCAACTCCCAGCACTTTTACGGCCACTTGTGCTGAAGTAATGGAAAAGAATAAGGAGCAATGTTAATTGCATTAGTCTCATACCACAAAAAAAAAAGATCACTAAACTTTTCTGAAAGCCAATTAAAAGGCCTAATTTCAACAAGATTATTGATATGGAACAAAGACAGCTGAATGATGTGATCGTTCCAAAGTAAATATATGGCAGCAAATAAAAACTAACGATACAAGACAGTTACAGAATCACACAATTCCACTGCCAATCTAAAAGCCATTTAGAGAAAATTATACCACTTGACAGACACATAAAAATACTTTTTTAATATATAAACACAAATATGAGCTTCTACTAAAGAAATTTAATATTAAACATCGCTGAAAAAGACCGCTCTTCTAGATGAAATTGTATGCTTGTGCAGTAAGCTTTTAAGAAACGGGAACCCAACTGCTTTTGTTAATTACCATGAATAACTTCAATGTTACCCCCCAGTAAGAGTGAAAAACATAAAAGTCTTATTTGCTCAGAGTAGACCAACAGATATCCATAAAGCTTTAAATCATCTTTATGTTCATTTCAGTCTTGTTTGACCTTTAGTTTCAAGGTGTGCATCCGAAGCCTTAAAAGCATCCAGAAAGATGAAAACAGTTAATTGCAAATACGGCATGTAAATAAGCACTTACAATTAGCTTATATAAATGGCCTTCAGGTGGCAGACAATACAGATCACAGCATACCAGTTCTAGCTAGCGACTGCAAGTAAGCGGACAGAAGAAAGAGCTGACGGCTGAATGCACTAGGTCTGTGTCCTGTTACTAGCTTCAACTTCAGGATGAAACACCGCCTCATCCAACTCTGAGCTACGGGCAAAGGAAACTGTGTCCTGTTTGGATTTGAGAATTAATAGTGGAACCTCTCCCTTAGCAGAATCCTCAGGAACCCAAATGTGTAAGAAAAGCAAAATGAGGGAATGGAATTTCAGCTGGGTGTAAACACGTCCAGGGTTATGCACTACACTTATGAACTGATGCTCATAAAATTCTATATCCGTAAATCAGCACATGCTTCTGAGAAAAACGGCGTTTTCTGTACAAGTCACCATTTAGTGGCAACTTTGGAAGCTATGATAATTAAAATTACATTTCATCCTAATTACTAAACAGTAGTCAAAACAAGGTTCTAAGTGTTAGAAAGAATGGTAAAACAGATAGAACAATGATGATATGTGGATCGTGGATCAGTCCTGGAATAATCCATGGAGTTTTGTATTAAAAAATGAAGGCCCTTAGATAAAACAAAAGAAATCAAATAGACATAAACCCCTTCTCCACCATGACCCAATATAACCCTACTGACATGCTGCAGCGGTGATTAGGGCAGCTATCTGCTGCTTCTGTGCAAGGGAGAAACCAGAGCTCAAGTCCTCTTGTTCTGCACGAGAGAAATGCAGTCGGGCACTGATCCGCTCACTGCAGACCCAGGGAGATTTCCTGACTTCTCCAGATACCTGCAGCAGGATACCCTAAAATCTCACTGTTGGTATCACAGATACGGCCTGGAAAAGCTCCTGCTCATTGTCAAGGCAGCAAATATTCCCACTTCCCTTCCTTGGGATGCAGATGGAAAAGAGCAATGCAAAGCGTCCAACACGGCAAGCCTGGCAGTACCTGCGCTGCGGGACTGAAGCGAGCAACTCGGGAACATCCAGCTCCCATCCCACGTGTCCCGCGCAGGCAGCCCGCAAGCAAACTCCAGGATTAATTTTGTAATGCTGAAGAGGATCTCATCGCAATAAAACCCTGTGTTTTTTTAATATTTCGTCTCCATAAACTATAAAAGGCTTTGCATAAAACAGAACTGCTTCCTAAAATCTGGCATCCTAGAGCACTGGGCAGTTCACTAGTGGACTAGAAACCTTGATCCCAAATATACACTTCGTAACACATTAACCTGGACTCGAGAGAATCAGTAGGTGACGGAATCACGTGAAAGTCTGAGAAAGAAGATTACTTCAACGTACTGAATATAATACAAAATGCCAGACAGTAATCTGCAAACCCATTTGCATTTTTAACTGAAATTGGAGTGATTATCTACAGCTCACCCATCCAATGGATTCCGTACGCATAAAACCGGATTCTCCTAAAACACATTTCAAGTACACGAGTTGCTTCCATGCCACTTGGCATACTTCCACCTCCAAGCACAGCGTCAGTGCCACGTTCTTGGCAAATGGTATCAGCCAAAAACAAAACAAAAACCCCACGCTTCGGAAATCTGGGGGGAGCTGGAGTGTACTTTGTGCATTAACATCTTACCTGCTTCTCACTGCACATATAAAAATGAAACCATTTTCCTCCTTTAAGGTACTTTTATAAAATTAAGAATTTGTTCTCAGAACCAATGGAAGCATGCACAGAAAATGCCCATGGCATGCCTGTGCATAGAAGTTGTCCTTTGACTTAAATGCTGCTTTTAAAAGCAATTCTCGGTACTTGCTATACAAAGAAATGATTGTTATTCTTCATTCTTGTTCTGAAAATTAATCCTGGCTAAGACTATGCTAAGGGCTGCTGTCTTCTGAAGGACTTATTTTCGTGCAGTTCATCTGCGTGCCGTAATAGGAGAAGTACCAACCCATTTCTAAACTCTATTACATCTGCAGAACTGCTCAGAATATGAAGACACCGCTGGCTTTCCCAGCTGAGAACATTTTACAGTTCTCAGACTAGCCCACCCACAACTCGACATCCCTGTGAGGAAGCTGGTTTACAAGTAAGTCATTTAATCGGGCTATCGGGCAGATTCTTGCCACATCGGTGAAGTAACTACTAACTACAACCAACCGTCAGGCCAAGGACGTCATAGAACCCAGCGCACTGGTGCTGAACTTTTCTCCATAAGCTCCTTACACCGGCCAGGGCAGAGAGGGGACTTCCCGAAGACCTGCTGCAGGACTCCAGACCCCACGCTGACCCCGCACCTTTCCGGGGCCAAGTGTGATTGTAGTGACTTCCCTGCCACTGGGGACAATTCCTGGCAGCTCCACGGGCAAGTGCTTCCAGCACAGAGCCTGCTACGGCGTGCCAAGACAGAGACACAGCAAGCACTGTTCTGCAACATATTCCGCGGGTCAGCCTCGCAGCTCCACAGTGCCAGCATTGTCCCCACAACAATCCGAGCAGCGAGCCCCCCAGCCTGGCACGGGCCGCTCCGTGGGCCTTTACCTAGAGGATCCCAGGGACACCCAGCCACGCCACCGCTGCCCAGCGGCCGCGCAAAACATCCCCCCGGCACAGCTGGCGTGCCACGCAGCCCTCGCCCTTCTGTGGGACGCAGAGAAGAACCTCTGTATTCCCAGGGGAACAGAGGCCCGCTTCACTCCCAGCTCCACAGGACGGCGACCAGCTCGTACAAGCAGTGACGGCAGTGGCGCTGGGTTACAGACACTCGCAAGCTCTCTCTGCCCTGCAGTCCCGGATCCAACACCACCACTTCTCCTCCTGTGAGCCTTCACGCTGCGGGGGTTCTGCCGGCTGGCTGCTGAGGAATTTGATATATCAGAATATTGGGGTTTTACACTGCAGATCTCCTTTACCAGCAAAAGATAAGAGTTGCTGAGACTCTCCCAAGGGTCCCAACAGCCCTTCCGAAGACAAAGCCAAGGACCTCTTTGTGCTGACCACTGAGCGTTTGTTTAGCCATGAGCCAAAAAAGACAGCAGTAGGAATCCCGTGTGTCCCAATGACAGCACGGGGCATTACCTGCTGCGTAACCTGCCAGCCTGGGCCAGCCTGATATGACCACAAGCCAGCACTGCTGTTGCAAAAGCAGCTTATTTTCAGCTTTCACCAGTCATCTCTGCTCCATCATCAACCTGTGCTAGCACAGCCATCTGCAAAACTGTATGGAAAATCAGATCAGGGACTTGTCTGCTTGAATAGTAATGGAAATTATGGGAAAGTTTCCTCAAACGCCTCAGATGCCTAATCTGGCACGTTGCTGGACATACAAATCAAGGAGGAAAAACTTTTCAGCATCAACATCGACTTAAGTACCCCAAAACTCCTCAGAGATCAGGAAAAGTTTTGTGTAATTGAAACAGAAACCTCTTTTTGTTTGCACAGGACGTCAATTACGTGCAGAATCAAATAAATTCAGCCCCTTGGACGATGTTTCAGGAGCAAAAGCCGTTCCTCTGAGTTCCAGGTGCAAGAAATCATTGTGAAAAATTCTGCTGAGGCAGAGGGAGAAGTTTCCATAGCAATGCACACCAAAGGCCTTGGACGTGAATCATCCGCACACAAAAGTTGTTATAACAGCAGCGAGATAAACTTCTGCCTTTGCTGTACACACACCAGAGCGCTAACAACTGAGCAGCAAATAACTCACCCCAACTTGAGAAGTGCACTTGGACCAACTTCACCCCAGTCTGCACGGAGACAGAACACTGCGTCGCATCAGGTATTTGCCTTTGTCAGTGATCATAATGCCCAGATTCAAGATTAAGGAAATCAAAACTACAAAAGGAAGGTAAACGTACTAGACAGACTACTGTAAGGATGGATTAAAATATGACAGAGCTTTGTTTAAAGGTACCAAATCTACAACTTGGAGGCATCTAAGACAAAAACTAGCACTGACAGGAATGCCAGGAGATCATTTAATTCATCGAGTTATAATTTGATCTTACTGTGGGGAAAGACAATCGATCAGCCGTGACTTATCTCACCTCTTGTGTGAAACCACCCACCAGTGAAATTACAAGGCTTGTCTTGACACCTAAAGGAAGTCCTTCTGACCACAGCTCCAGTCCAAACATTTTATCCTCCACAGAAGTCCTTCAGCGCTCCCGGGGGCCGTGTCACCCCAGACACAACTGGGGTAAGCAGGATCCAGCCCCGAGTCCATCTGCATGTTTTGGCTTCTGAAAGATGTGGCTGCGTGAGAAGTGGCCACACAAAGCTTCAAAGGCTCTTCAGCCCACATGAAAAGCCACAACTATTTACTCGATCAACATGGTACTTTTCATCCACCTTTAAAATATTACTTTTCTATCAAATGCCCCCTGTCTCCTCACCAGGTAAGTGGTAATAGCCCACACCCACCAAAACACATATCCTCCTTTTCCAATTTCCATTCTCTTCCAAAGGGAACTCCTCGGAGGCGGGTGCCAGCACAGAAAGGGCAGCCACGAAGCATCCTCCTTCCCTGCCCTATCATTCATCACTCGTTTTCAAAACCTGCTGAATGCCAGCATTCAGTTTGGGTGTCCTGTCTCAGCAGACTGACAGTTCTCTCACAGAGAACCAGGAAACAAGGATTTGCTGGAAAGCTGGAGTCCAGGGACAAATCAGGGATGGGAGAAGCTCCCGCCTCCCCCTGCTCCACGGGTTTCGTCTATTTCAAAAGCCCTTTAATGCACTTATTGCATCAGCGATTGCTATTGTAACAGAGAAAACGTGAACAGAAAGTCAAGAAATACTCGTCGGTGAATCCCAGACACGAAGCAGAACATTTCACAACGCGCTTCCCCTGCCCCACCCCTGGTTTGGAGCCACCAGCTGCCGGCAGGAATCGGCCCGCACCTGCACCTCACCTGGCGGCAGCGATCCTGCACCTCTGCTCATGTACGTCTGCTACTCACAGAGGAAATGTGTTGTTTTTGTGTGTGTGTTTCTTTGTCTCAACATTTGTCAACCATTCTACTATTTTATTCCTAAAGAAGGACGAGAGAATAGAGCGATCAGGACAGCTCACTGCTGAGAGCAGTTCATTTTCCACGCTACACCTCAAGTCACTGCTGCGCAGTCCCTGTAACGCTTAATTATTTTAATAATTATTAATCCTTAATTTATTAAGGGGAGCACGGCAAACTCGAGGGCTCGCGAGCAGAGCCCTGGAGCACCTTCAAGAAGAGCTCCACGGCTGCCCCAGGGCCGTTTGCAGTTCATTGTGCAAATATTCGCTTTGGTCGGAGGCGGACTCCCTCCACAGGCAAAGCCAACACGGCTTTTTTCCTTTACTGGATTCCAGGTCGAAGGTGTAACTAAAAAGCCTCTTTCAACCGCCTTACATGTGCAAGATATATACGTATTTAAGAGCCTCCATTAGGCCCGACGCCAAACCAAAGTTAAATCCGAGTGTAACAGTTAAAAGTATAATTTTAAGCGTGAAGTCATGGCACCCACAGCTGTAAACATATCTCAACACTATGCCATTCTTTAGGATGATTCATAGGAAAAATAAGCAAATTGCTACGGCTTCACTTACGTTAAAGGAATAGCTTGTTTTCTAAAGTAAGCTTACCGTTTCATCTCATTGTCATGTACAGATAAGCTCTGCTAAGTCTGAGTAATTTACTGAAACTCCTATCAGGGGAAAAAAAAAAAATTAAAGCGAGTCTGAAGTGAAAACAAGTAACGTGAGACATCCCACTAAGCCATATTTTCCTATGCGGGCCCGGCTAGGATGCAGGCAGGCTTTTCTAAGTTATCAGACGAGATCATCCTGCTGGTTATCACACATGGGTGTCGGAACATGTTGGCATTATTAGGTACCAAACCTATGTTTTCACACATCCAATTAAAAAAAGCAATTCCCTCTTCTATCCTTTACAGAAAGCTGCTTTCCTAAAGCTCTCCCCCTCCCAACAAATGCCGAGCTCCCGACTAAATTGCTTAGAGGAAACCGCCCTGAGCTCACTGCGACACGAAACTGAAGCGTACGTTCAGAAAGGCATCGGGAGAGGCGATCTTGCAAAAACACATTTTCTGTTAAAAACATTATCTGAGCAACCCTTTTGGTTCAGCAGACTGTTTGCCAACAGAACAAAGAATTATATGTTTCACAGTGTTTAAGAATCACAGCAACTGGAAGGTTTCCAGACTTCACATTCAGCTTGGAGCACTCACTTCCAGGCAGGAATGAGAGCACAACTTCCACTCGCCGCGCGAACGCCTAAGAATACTCATTAAAAAGCGCATTATTTCCAAGCAGCACAGAACGGCAGCCCTGTACCCCAAAAGCATGTTAATACCGTCAGCTGCCCACCTCCCCGGTGATGCCCCACCAAACTCGGGAGAAAAATTGCATCTTTAAATTATTTGTACTGGGCGTACGTATTTGTGGGAGAATCCGGCAGCCAAAGAAGCATCCAGGAGACACTGAGTGTCCTTCACGTTGCTGCAACAGAAAACACAGGCTTTTGTTGCTTCATACTGTGTATTTATAGACTGAATGGGGGGATTTTCACCCCTTTCCTAAACATAAAAAAAAAAAAAATCTGCTTTTACAAGGTTGTTTTATTAAGGAGGGCTGGTTGGTTGATTAATTTGGTTTTTGAGGCAAAATGGACAAACAAGAACAGACCAGGGAATCTTCCCTTTCTTTCTCAAGGAAACAAAAAAGAAGATACCCTGATACACAGGGCGTGTTTCTACCACCAAATATGTCACCACAAGCCAGGGAAGCCTCTCCAACAAAAGCTTTTACAGTTGTGCCACAGGTATACATGACTGCAAGCATTTTTTGGAAAAAGTAAGCAAAACATCTGTACAATGATGTCTGCAATAACGCATTCCTATCAAAGGGATGTAAACAGGTATCATTTTGCTGAGTTAAGGCAAACAAGAACATATGGAAAAACACATCTGATATCAAAACACACAGCCTGATAACAGTGTGTGTTTCACTCAGCTCCGTATTTTCACAGCGTCAGGTTTATTTCAGCTGAGCTGCTCCAGATCACCTAACTTGTCCCAGGATGCTGGCTCCCGCCTGCAGAGCTGCCCCAGCACACGGCCGAGCCGAGACAGCTCCAGGTGAAAACAAGTAGTACTTCTTCCCCTTCCTGACACTTACTGCAACGGGCTCCTGCTCAAGACAGGATTGGGTTGTGCTGCCTTGAAAATCAGGTGTCTGAGGCAAAGGAGACTCAGAGGCAGCCCTACGCTGTAGATTTCAGCCGCCTTAGGTTAGCTCACCTCTGACTTCAGCAGCACTAAGAGAGCTTTGCCAACAAAATCCCCTTTTCACATCTTTGCCCCTACGTGTTATTTTTTTTCTCTAGAAAAAACTGATTTTGCTCACGGAAAGGAAATGACAAAGGTACAAAAATGACACCAGCAGAACAGTTTATCTCTCCTGTGAAGGCTTTCGTTCCGGCCAGCTGTGGCACAATTACTCGACGTGAAACAAAGACAAAAGGAGTCAACGTGGCCAGGGACGAGGTGGGACTGAAACTCCTCCAGGAGCACCTCACAGTTCGGTCTGATTAAGCACACAGTTAATACATACATTTGTAACCCAAGAGGTACTGGAGCTAAGTAAATTAAACAAAGCCTTCCCATTTCTGTTTGCCTATGCAGAAGCTAACACTGCTTTAATTAAGTTAGTTTTCAGAACTGACTTCAGGTACTGAGGTTCCTGCAACCCAGGGCACTTCGGAACAGTCTGGGTTCAGCAGCCTTTCCCGTTTGTTTTCACCAGCAAACCCTACAGCTGAGTGTGCAGCAACATCCATTCTGCCCTTGAAAATTGTAATAAAATTATCTGTCCACACAAGCCCTCTAAGCACGCAGAGGCGTCCGACCCCCAGCTCTCCAGATCCCTTTGCTGCAGCAGCAGGGTCCTGCCTCAGCGCAGCACCCTGAGGCGGTAAGGAGACCACCAGGTCAACTCGGGCATCGCGAGTATTCAGCTGGGTATGAACAGTAACCACGCTGCATCACAAAGGACAAACTATCGGTATGTTAAAAATATATATATATATATATTTATGAGAATAAGAGACAGAAATTAGGCTCATTTGCTGATCTCCGAATAAGTGGAGCACTTGTATGGCCTGTAATTGTCTTCACGTCCATTGATTTATAGAAGACTTCAGCGTGCTGCAGAGGACAGATTCGGCGTTGTCCTAGCACCACACAGGCAGCCAAACCAAAAGAGGAATACAGCGCTTTCGGGGAAAGGAGAAAACCAGCAAGTATCAGGACAAGAAGTAAACATTTAAAGATGAAAACATACATACACGTCGGCATGATCTATCTGACAAAGCAAGATGGTTATGGCTCGACCACAAGAATGAAGTTGCACAATCCGCATAGGAAGCCTTTCCTCCCGTGGAACTGTTTCCATTTTCCACAAATAATCAAAAGAAGGACTGGAGGGAGGGGGAAGAGGTCAAATCAAGATCTGTTACGCACAGTCCCTTCTCATCACAGCCACAAGCGTATTTCTTTATGTAAATTTTCAGATTCCACCAGAGCAGTGAACTCTGCAAAGGTCAGTCCAATATTTAGCCCACCCCGAAGCCTTGCTGAAACAGCTCTTCTATCTAAATTACCACTTGCAACTGTATGAATTTTCCAAAAATAGCCTTTTTTACATCAGGAAAAAAAGGCAAATCAAGGGTGTGGTTACTGTAATTTAAATCAACAGAGAACCACTGTGCAGACTGCCTACGCTCCTCTGCTAGACAGCCTCACCACGATCCAAGTAACACTGCGCTTCCAGGAGGAGCTGCTGGACATGTTCATGGTTATCCCCGGTGCAGGGAAGTCTTCTGGAATTTTGACAGCCGAGACCTTTGGGGGCTATAGAGGTATCCATTTATATCCTCGTCACATACGTGAGCTGGAGTTTTCAGTCGCTTGGTAGCACAGCTCTGCATTAGCCATAAGACTGTGCAGCGTGAGATTTAATTTTAGTCTAGTAATGAAAAGATAAAAACTTCCTCAAAGTCTTCAGCACTGGCTCCCACGCTGTACGTTTTGACCTCTGTAAGCCTTTTTCTACTTAGCAGAGAAGCTCATTAACAGTAACTCTCATCACCTAAAACACGAGGACGCTTCCTACTTTTTCTGGAGGAAAATCCACTCGCTGCTCAAAGGCCAGGTCCCTCCTGCAAGGACTGCCACCTGTTCACAAAGCCCGGCCCTCGGCGGCACAGCGAGATGGCCACGACACAGGGCAGCGGGGTGTTTTGCTCCACCGGAGCAGGAAGACCTGCTCGGAGCAGGGCAGAAGCAGCGACAACGCTGACAGCTAGGCTGGGGCATGACCCAGTGCCATGGACACGACGCGTGCTGCAGCAGGAGTCAGTGCCTTCAGCCACCAGCACCTCAGAGGAACCAAGCCGTAACCAGAAGCTGTCTCAGCTGAGAAAACTGGAGTTTTGGTTATTGGAGAGCAAGTATTTGTCCAAATCTTCACTGCTGCTCTATCTGGATTGGGAAGAGGTGGTGAGCAAATATCTCAGGTTTGTCTCCCAGTGAAGAGATTCACATTGATTTCTCAAGCTCTTGCCAAAGAATAAGCATGCAGCCTCTAACAATAATATGAACTGTAAAAGTGTCTTGCACAAAAAGTAATTAATGTCTGTCTTCACCAAAAGAAAAAAAAAATCAAGGTTAAACAAGGTATTAGGGAAGGCACGGCTGCCTGAAATTATAACAATAAATAAAGAGCAAACCTCGCCTCCCACGCATTCGAAGAATCAACAATTCCCAGCACATCAAAAATAAGCTCACATAATTGATCATGCCGCACTAGCTTTACCTTTGAGTACTGTAAAACTGTGCCACTCACGCTTTACATTTCTCTAAATTTAGGAAAGTAGGTGATAGTGAGACAGCTCCACGCTTGTCCAGCTCAAGAACAGTGAGAAACTCCCTGGGTCTGTGAGAGACAGAAAGCTCTCCAACAGTGTCAGAGGACTTTGGCAGACATGGGGACACACACACACAAATATCAAACACCGAAGATGAATCCAGCTATTCTCCAAACACACCAGTCTGATCAAAAGCCGTATCGATATAAGCAGAAGTATCATCACTGCTCCTGATAATACAAGAGGAAAGTGCTAGACGGAAAAAATGAGCCATAAGTGAGTCAAGAAATGACCAGCCATTGAACCCAGAAAATTTAAGGTATGTTTAATTCATCCACTGAAGCAAAAGCATTGGCTGAGAATAACAGCCCTGTTCTGTAATGGCAATATTACAGGGTCCCCCTGCATTGTGGAGAAAGAATGCTCTGCTGCCCACGAAAGCAGAAGTGTAACTCCTTATTTCTATACAGATTTCAAAAAGCAAATGTAAGGCAACACTTTACAAAGAATAAATTCCTTTAAATGGGAAAAACACCAGGCATGAAATACCAGTAGGATCTACATCACCGGTATGTCTAAGAGCAGTCTTCTGCTAGTGAACGGATTCCCTCCGAAGACATACTCAAAGTTGCACCTCAACACGCTGATTCCCATGATTAGTCCAGTTACAGCTGAGGTGGTGGAGGGGGGAAATTAAGCTTAAAACTGGAACTTTGCTCTTGTTCTGATGCAAATTGTTGACTCTCAATTAACTGGAGATAAAATTCTCACACCCACAAGCACACAACAGGCCACAAAGAGAACGAATGACTATTTTACTTAGTGCAGAAATAAAACAGAAGCAGGTGAATCAGAGGGCTACGCGTATTTATTACAGGCAGACCATTTCTGAGCGACAGAACGACAGACCACAAAGAAACGCAGGCAATTAGTTCAGCACGTCCCCCAGGTACCGGCACCGAAGGCTCGGTGACTCGGTGTGGCATAAAGCTGGAAGTGGGCTTGAATTGTTGGTATGGCACTAAGTGCACCTGAACAGACTCTAACACAACTCGTTAGCTCTGCACATGATGCAGTGCAGAAGGCAATTGGGTTTTAACTAAGGAGCATTGCTATTTCCCCACACCGCGGAACCTAATGCTAGTATTTCGGATAGACGCCTCTGCACTCACATTTTTCCTGAGGTGTTCTCTCATCATCATCTCTCTCTTTAATCCTGTTTCCTAAGAGCAAACAATAAAGACAGCACAGGAAGGAAAGGGGGCTAGGGAGGGGAAGGCAGCCGCTGGTACTTGAGCGTGAGTACAGCTTTCCTGAGAGCAGAATTATCAGCCTGCCACTGGACCAAGTGTAGAAAAGAGTTACTAAGATGATTAGCAGAGATAAGCGCTGAGTTTGTATAGCCTAGAAAAATACACAGTAAGAGGACAAGTGGGCACGCCTGCAAAAAGGAACACTAAATGTGCAACTACTGGATTAGAATGACCCCAAATTGTGGTACGGGGAATTCGCACTCTCTCCGGACACCAACCAACGTGCTGATCCAGTTGCACAATTCTCCTCACCCCGTCAAATCCCAGCTAATTTTCAGATTAACATCTCCATAGGCCCACGAGCACTAGTGGCAACACAAGAGACGGCAGTTTTTCCAGTTTTGTGCATTGTGCTTTCTGGGAGAAAAAAAAAAAAAAACGGGGGAAAAAGTCACCTGGACCCATTCCAACCATATTACCCGGTGTGTCTTTTCCATCCTGAGAAACGAGGAGGAGAAGGAGAACATGCCCTACTGCTCTTTGCACCCATTTCTTCTAATTAGCAGAGGTCTAATGAAGCAATAATGTTTGGGTGGATTATTAGGGGAAGCTCACATGCTCAGCTTTAACCTCTGAAAGCTGCAATGCTTCAACAGAAAACTTTCATAAGACAGCTGTCTTCGATATTACATCACATCACCTTTTTGGACAAATCGAAGTACATGGATCTTCATGTGTAGGACCAAGTAAATTCGAACGTGACCATTACTACACCCACCTGCGATTTTACCTAATTTTATCAGTGATCTCGTCATCTCATCACCTTCCAGTCTTGTACAAGCACAACTGAAACGACCACACCAAATCCAGAGTGGGAAAACAGAGGGTGAGCCTGGAATACTTCTGCAAGCTGAGGGGGAACTGGCTCAAAAGCTCCTAGAAACTTCAAACGAGAGCAGATTCACATTGCTGAGGGATGGAATGCTCGGCTTCTTAATGGCAAACTCCTATTAAAAGGTGCCCAGGTAACACTACACAGGGCAGCAAGTTCTCTTCAGAGGTCATCTTTTAACTCGCAGTGGTCATCCCAAACCAGAAACGACACAAAAGGACCAAAGATGGTAACTTCTCTCCACATCTGCCTGTTAGTGTAACTTTCCTTTTGTTTATTCAAATTATTCTAATTGAATAGGTGTTGTGTGCTAGACAAACTGGAACACATCAGAGCAGTGAGCCACTTCCAAAAACATTTTTTGCTTATGTATTCATTAAATGTTACAGCAGAGTCAGATAAAATCTCCAGCAACGGAACCCTAACCAGACAGAAGGCTAACCCAGCAGTTCTAGGAGCAGACGTATCAGATTTTCAGGTGTTATTAAAAATTGTGACACACCCAGCCACAAGGGCACGGAAAATTTACAAATACAAGTCAGGTTAACTTCTGTTTTTTCCTATTTTTAACAGAATTGCTTTGAAAAGTGCAAGCTGGCACTTTTGCACTGAAACAATGCAGTTTCTAATTTTTACAGTAATTACGGATTTGGGAAATAACAGCTCAATACTATTAGGAAAACTACAGAACCACTGGGCTTGGTAGGGCTGTCCATGTACCAGCAGGCTCGGAAGGACATAATGCATGGCTGGCATCTGGGAGCTGCTGTAGAACAAATTCGGCTGGTTTGGAAGACATGCTGCAGATGCTATAAAAGAGGACTCAGCTTTCCAGGAAAATTTACATGCTGGAAACCTAAATGCTGAGCCTTCAGCAGTAATTTAAATGTACAGATTCTTTAAATACATGTAGTAAAAAAAGGAAAAAAAGAAAGTGACCAGATTTGAAGGAGACAAAACAAGACTTGTTAAAGAAAAATACCTACAGTGTGTCTGCACATCTCAGGAACAGTCTGGTGCCATCACGATGCAGACAGGTTTCCGTGGGGAGGAGCAACCTCCCAGTGGACCAGCTAACACACAACTGGAGGGACAGGTAAGCTTTTAGGGCAAGCTGGATGGGGCTTTGGGCAGCCTGGGCTGGGGAAGGTGTTGTGGCCGAGGCAGGGGGCTTTAAGGTCCTGCCAGCCTGAGCCATTCTGTGGTCTTGTCATTCTGTGACTTCCTTCCCCAGTCCCACGCCATACCTATTTTCTGAATCCAGAAAACAGATGAAGGACATTTTTCAACCTATCTCAATCAAAATCTACCTTTGTCAGCCAGAACGCAGACACCTGGAGTCTCAGAAGCATTACGAACGGATGTCTTGTGTCCCCGTACCCAGCCCTTCCCGTCTCACTTGGCACCTGAGCTCAGTTTCATAGCTGGTCTGGATTGCCATGTCTCAAAGCCACCTACAAAAATACTACAGAGGTAAATCCTCCCGATATCCTTCTATCCTTCAGTAATCCTCAGTTACTTTAAGCAACAGTCTGTTCTGAAAACACCAGGGTCCCCTGGGAAGCCAGAGATTACACGCTGTTGTACTACATTTATATTTCTGCTGATATTTCTTGCTCAGGAACAAAATGCTTTCCTGGAAAGGCTTTGTAGTAAACATCCAGACGTTTAACCTTCCTAAAAATAACACAATTCACCCCTCAAACGCTCTTTTACTCTAAGTGCACCCCCCAGGCAAAAGTGCTCAGCACAGAACTAGAGGAAGATACCCTCAGCTCAACAAGTTATAGGAGTTTACACATGAGCAACAGAATTTGCTATTTTTGAAATACAAGAAAACGATCTTCATCAATATGTAAGCGATTAACTTTCATCAGCCATGCCTGAAGTTATAAATCAAACGCTACAATCAGAGACAGAAAAGTAAATTAAATACAGTTCATTCACACACATCAATTCCAAAAGTTTACAGCAGCAGAGATGCAGAATGTAGAAGAAATGTGCTGCTGCTTCTCGACCTTCAAAAACAATTTTAAGAAGTTTTTATGTAATATCAAGCTAGAATAAACTCATGCTAAATTAAATTATCAATAAGGTAAACAAATAAAAATCAGCTCTGCACAACTTCATCCCAAGCTGGTGGAAAAAACAAACCAAAACAATGGGAAGCGTGATTCAGTCTACAGCCAAGTACCAACAGGTACTAGACAACCACCTAACTGCCACTAGTGCTGAGCTGCTGTATGAAAATACAAAAGCCTCTGGATGAAAAGCAGAAGGCACTTTAGCTTTTATCTCTATTAAATACAATTTCTCACCAGATCCAAGTGACCACTTGAGACTTACATTAGAGATCCCAGATCGTTCAGGCCAGATTTTTGCCAAGAGCAGCAAGTGAAGACTGAAGTGATGCTAGCCCAGGAGTGGACTAGTGAGGCTGGAGAAGCTTCCCCAAGTGCACAACTGAAGTCCCATGGCACTATGTCTGGAAAGAAGCACATACACACACGCAAAAGGCTTTCCCTTTAGGCTTCTCTCTCTAACACCCTGGAGCCCAGCAGAGGCTGCCACCAAGGCACGAGCTGCTCCGGAACTTCACTTGAGGCGAAGCACAGGCTCAAGCGGTTTGAAATCCATCAGCACAAAGCTTAAGACATTTTTCCTGCCTGCTTCGTTTCTTGTATTTTTAAAAGAGACCTAAATCAAGGTATCTGAAATGCAAGAAAAAAAATAATCTTTCTGTGAAAGGAATGAAGTTGGGAGACATCTTAATGTGATTTAGTGACAAAAAAGAGGCAGATGGGATTTCTGGATGATAAACTGAACGTTTCTTTAACCAGGACGTAACACTGGTTTGTTCAACCGTTTTCCTCTAATCTCTCCAGAAATCACTACAGCACTACAACTCTTCGGAAGCACATGTTCATTTCCAAACTAGTTCTAAAAATATTAAACATTTACAGGGCCATGTACAAGGCCCATCTCTTCCGACAACAGCTACATTTATGACACTGTAAGAGATGCTTAAGTTTCTGCATTTGTGCAAATCGGGGCAAAGTTTCCAGACTAACTAGCACCTGCTGACACCTCACTACACAAAGGGAAAATCTGGACTACTTTTTTCCCAACTGTCATGTTCTCTATGAACTTATTTGAGATGTTCACTCAAACAGAGCTGTAGCAAATGGGTACAGCAGTTACTCAAGTCAAAGGGCATCTTCAGCACTTCGTTTACCGTGTAAGTTCCCCGAGTTGTCAGTGCAGAGGCATTCTGCTACCGAGGGCTTTGTGTTATCCTCTGGTCTCTCCACTCAGTTCAGGTATTTACACAGTCCTAAATTTGGAATCTAAAATTAGAGGATGTGAATAATTTCTGAAGCAGATATGAATAATAGTTCAATTAATCTACATAAACTTTGTATAATAGTTGGTACTTTCTCTGATTAATAACTTACAGTGAAAGTAAGAAACATACGGGTCGACACTGGTATGATTTTGGAACACTAAACACAAAACATATACACAATCCAAAACAGTTTTCACCCAGTTTAACTTATGGTGAAGTCATTCTCCATTCTTTTCCCCCTGAATAGCTCTCAATTCCTACGTTCAGCTAAGCAGCCCCATGGGAAACCACAGACATTTCTAAATACCAGGAACTCTGCGGAAGGCAAATGCTGGACATGATCAGGAATGTGATGATGAAGCGTTTGCTCTAGGCTTCTTTCATGTTTTAGAAAGCCAATTTGCTTATCAATTCCTTTTAGGAAGAGAGCTGCAGAGATTCCAGAAATGTAATCATCTGTATGAAATCGAGTTTCACACACAGGGACTAAAAAAGCATGAACCACGGTGTCCACTCTCCTGGGAATGAAAGAGGATAAATATCTAATCACACATGTCCTTGACAAAGAAAAACAGGTATCGTTTGTTAAGAAGAAGACAGAGTAGAAAAGCACTTCTTTTAACATCAGGCGTCTTCTTTTCTCCTGCACAAGGCAGTTTGCACAGGGCAGCACTACCCAGCAGCAGGTCCTGGGCAGTGTGAACTCCTCCACTGAGGACATCTTAGACTCTGGGGCATTAGCAATGCTGATGATCCTCAAATGTTGATATTAAAAAATAATTACAAATAATGTTGTATGAAGACGGGAAAGAGGACACAAATTATCCATCGCTATTCAGAGAAAATGGAACTGAATCCACATTCTAACAGGAGGAAGAGAGGCTGAAGTAGCGTACCTGCTTTGCAGTCCCAACGCAGCACAGAGCTACCTTTATTTTTGGAGTCTCCAGTGTTAAGTGTGGACAGTGAAGACACTACCATTGGTTTTCCTCATTGGTGCTATTTTGCAGATACCTTAATTAAGCCTCCTCAGCTCTCTGAACTCCAACCAACACAAAGATAGGATTTATTATCTAATTCCAGACACTGCAGTGGCTTCCCGTTCAGCTCACAACTACAAAAACGGTTCCTTGTGGTTTTTGAGCCCTGCATGGTAAACTCTGCCCAGCATTAAACTGCCAGCAGGCAGCTATTTAGGGAACTCACGGCCTTCCCAGTTTCAGGCCATCAGCACTAACCAGAAGGGTCTCTCTGAACTCGTTTTCCCCTGGTGGAACATGAATCTAGTTCGGGGCACAACATGCAAGGTGTTGCTCCTCACCACATCTCTCCGTGTGTACCAGGCAAAAGGGGACACGTCAAAATACTTCTTCTACCTTCTTAGAAGTACGCAGGTATCACGTGTCAGAAGGTTGGATTTGAATTCATAAGCTGTGAGCTACCTTGGCATGAATTCTACAAATTTATAAGACAGATAAATCGTGAGTATAATTAGGCTGTATTCTTTCCCTGCCCATTTTTCTGTGCCATTCTAACAGTGTCATAATTAGCAGCATGAATTATTTGCCATGGTAATAGGGGAATGAATGCACAGAATGATAATTTCCCTGAAAGTTCAAACAGAAGGCACTGGCTAGAAATACACCACCTGAGAAATTATTAGCAAAAAGACAAAGAAAAAACATAAGCATCTCTACCATTTCTAGGCCTAGACTACTGCATGTGAACCAATTCCTCTACAAAACACAATGTGTAGCTTCACCTATAGCAGTGAACAGGCCTGAAGGTGACAATTACGCATGGTGCAGAACACAATGCCTTGGTTAATTAGCAAAGCAGGTAACTGATTGATTACCTTGCCATTAAACTCTGCTCAGATCACAGACTTCCCATCTCTTAATATCACGAAAACAACAACACAGACCTTAAATCCAACCAAAACAGTTATGTAAAGGGTTTCTTGGAGAAATTTAGAGAGTTTTTGCAACTCCCCCGTGGGTAGGGCACAAAAGAAATAGGTAGCAAGGTTTTGTAGCTGATATGAAACGGAGCAACACCCTAAGAAGAACTGGGAACCGCAGCTAACCACATGCCAGCAGAAACAGCACGCTTCTTGAACCTTACCCGCACGCCTTCACGTTCCTAGGACCTGTCCTCCTGGGAAGACAGGGCCCCAGCCCGACAAAGGCTGGTCACCACCCTAACTGCTGAGTGACAAGTGAGTTCTGGATATGCCTCTGGAGTCTTTATACCACAACAAAAAGATCTGAAAAGAGGAGCTTTGTTACGAAAATTGCAAATGGTATTACAGAGCTACGCAGACCTTTTATTACTACTTGGCCTTATGGTCCCTACTTGCCTTGTATCAGAAATGGGTGAAGGGCTTTATATTTAGTATCCCAAGACTAATAAAAATGTTCTGTTAGCAATGTGCTAAACATTTCACTGCAGAGTTCCTCGTATCATCAAGAAAAAGTCCATTTAGCATTGATTTCTAAAAATATGTCAACATATTAAGACCCAAGACTTTTAGTTATAAAATGCCTACTACTCAAAGCAAGCTCTGTTGGAAAAAAAAAAAAAAAAAAGCGCCCCATGGCTTTCTATTTATTAGTTGGGCATTTTGCAGAGTCATTGTCCTCAGGTGTCCGCATTAAGAAAACCTAAATACTTCTTTGATTTTACAGTGTTGAATAGCTTGCATGAAAAATTATGGACATCCACTCCCATGACAAGGCATTCCTAAGAATCATAAGTTCAGGTAGTTCCCTACAACTATTTTTAAATTACTTCCTTTATTTTTTTCCTCTTGCACAAATTGCCAGTAAAAGAATTAGTAAGGCAGAGAAAAGGAGACTATGGGAGACTGACTATGTTGGATCCCTTCAGATGACTGGAGAATTTATTTGATGTCCAGAGGGGTCAGAAGATTCCATTATCTCACTTCAACAAGCAGGTCTAAATTTTGAAAGACTGTGGCACCGCAGCCTTTCCACATTCTTCATCTAGAGCCTATTAATAAATTGCCAAGGAGTTTTGGAGCCCTCTTCATCCAAAGCTATCCATTTCCTTTGCATTACCAGGATACAGGATATTCACCAGCAAGTCTCCTAATAGCACTGAAACCTTCCATTACAAAAAAAAATCAGCCCTGCAACAGTTCAGCTATAAATAGCAAATTCACGGCTACTATTAGTAACAAGGGATAACAAATGTTCACGCTTTACCATGATGAAAAGAAACTGTATTAGTGTTTTCCAAAATTGAAGCAGTAAGTTATTTGAACAAGGTTCCAGAAAATTGAGTCTTCCACATTAGAAAGCACAGCCTGTCTTCTAGTAGCACAATTCAGCCTCGTCTCGGAGGCTGTCAGTCACCCAACTACAGAAATGGCATTCTTCCGAAGAAGACTGTTCAAGATAAATATCCTATACAAGCGGTAGCTCCATTCCACCTTCCTCCTCTTGTTCCTCTTAAGCCGTCAGGACCCAAACACCCAACTTCCTCCGAAGATCCGGGGCTAAGTTCACCGACCACGCAGCTGACGCACTGCGCATCGTCCCAGCCGTATTTATCAACACGGCCACGGCTGTCATGGTGCCAGCAAGCAGTTAAAGGGCAATGACAAAAGAAAACAGGTTAATTACGTGACAAAAAGAGAGGACTCAGGATATTCAAGGAAATTCCTGGACCTCTGCTAGCCTGCAAAAGAAATCCCAGGGTGAAGAGCAGAGCTCCACGCCAGAACCTCTGTGCTGAGCCTGTCCTCAGCCCATCCGCGCCGTGCGGATTTAGCGTGGCCACAGCAGTCAGGCACCTGCCCCGTGGCTTAATTGCGTGGATCGGAGCGAGGCTCGGTTGGGTACAGCAAGAGCTAACCAGGCACTCCTCGGCTGCAAAGAACAAATCACCTAGCACTACGCGGGCAGCCCGTCCTGCCTCTGAGGACCTAATAAATGGCTTCACCTTGAAAATCTTACTGAAGAGCATTTTAAGACAAATATATACTCATTTTGGCAGCTGTGCTTGGACAGGGAACAAGACACTGAACAAAAATAATATCTAAGTATTTAAGACAATAAACCTGTAACAAACCTTTAATCTGATTTCTTATGGGACCCAGAGAGCCAGGTAACAGACCAAAGCAAAGGTCAGACCTAAGGAAGGGAGTACCCCCATCTGAAGCAACAGACAAGAACACAGAAAAAATGTAGGTTTCATCACACACCTACAAAGGAACTACTACTGAATGATATCGCTGATCTCATCAGGAGCCAAAAGACTAAGTTGGTCCTCTTCTACCTGGACAGCTTTGCTCAAGGCGTACATTATACAGGGGAGTCCATCTTGAGCGGCCTAACTCACTCGAAGTTCCCTCCTAAAAACATCCCGTGCCTGTTTCTATATACCCGACTTCCCTCATGAGCTCCACCCTCTGTGGCTGGGCTCCCATTCTAGCTCTGCTCCTCGTCTGCTCCTCGGGCATCCCGAGGTCCTGCTTCAATCCATGACAGCCAGCAGCCCCAGGCCACCATAAATCTGGACCCAGCTGTGGACTCTAACTGCCAACACGCCCGGGTGCAGCAGTGCACATACTCGGCCACCAGCCTTGTCAGTGTAACACTGCTTGGAGCCAAAGCCCAATAAAATAGGTGTTTATGCATGTTTGTAACGCTTCTTTCTGGAAATGATAGAGCTGATCAAATAGAGCCGAACTCTGACAACAGAGCACGCTGCAGATCCCAGCTGTATGTAAGTCACTGTCTGCACGTAAAGGAAGTGCAACAACCAACGCTTCTCAGCAGTCCAGAGACAGAAAACGCAAGAGTATTTGTACTAGAACCTTACATCTGGTTTATCCATGAAACACTGATATTTTGATAATGACTGCTACAGAAACGTGTGACATGCACCTGCAGCACCTCCGGGAGGAACTAATTTCCCAGAGGATTGGAGAAACAAAGAGAAGGAGACGCAGGGTAATAAATAGCCTAAAGAATTCTGATTTTTCTTCATGTTTGTACCGCTGATGGTTGCAGAACTGCACATTGGAGCTTGAAGCCAAGACAAGCTGCTGTGCTCCTCCCACCTAGACACCAGGAACAGCCCCATGGTCCTGCCACCAGGCTGCTTTATTGCTAGACGAATGAGCAAGAGTCTTCAGGTTCAACATGACTCAGACTACGCAGAACGGAAAGGAACACCGGTAGTCTGCTGTCACCTAGGAAAACTGAAACAGTATTGGAGACAAACAGTAACCAAAATCAAATAAACTCTAAAGAGTACTAAGGAGTACTAAGGAGTAGTAAAGCCAGCCAACCACTCAATCAAAGTGTTTAACAATTAGGTCTTAGAATCAACGAGCCAAAATCAAAGTCAGATTGATCAATACGACCCTGTCATACAGCGTGAGCAGCTCTGTGTACTGCTGATGAGCTCACTTACCCACACTGTACAGGATTATGGCATATCCATTATAATGACTGGCACGGGTAGAATTAAACACTATTTTCATAAAGAAATCCATAAAAGAACAACTTGACAACATCAACACCAAGCCACGAACCTTCAGTGACAATGCTGACAATACGTTCCTGGACGAGTCAAAGCCACAGCATAGCCCAGGCGTGCCTAGCAGAGGTCGGGCAGCTTTCCTGGTGCCAGGCCTGCACCAAGACAAACCGATGTTGGACAGCACAGGGGGAGACTGCAGCCAACGAGACCACCCGCAACTGGCAGAGACAGGGGCTTCGGCTGCCATGGGAATACAAAGCACCAGCCCACCACAACAGGCACCCTGGTCCTGCTGCTTCCAATGAGAGAGGCCGACTTAAAACCTAAAAAATTCTTGGGAGGAGCAAACGCGGCCAGTTGACAGACACATGAGAGGAGTTGTCCGGGGTAGGACTGGCCCAGGCCCGATCCCTGCCCTACAGCCCCAACGCCAGGGCCGCACGGTGCGCTAACACACTGCTGTCAGGTTTCAGTCACACGTGCAAGAAACGGGCAGCAGGAGAGCAGATGGAGTCGGCTTTCAACAAATTCTAGCCCGGTATCTAAAAAACTTTGCTTGCAACAACAACAAATAGGAGCACTCTTTAGAGATGGTGCTTTGGGATTCTTATGAAACTTCTTGCAGCGAAGCACCCTGCAGAGAAGTATTTCTGTTTTATGGCAGACCTTTCATCTTTTGATTTAGCTTTAAGGTAGCTTCTTTTTTTTTTTTTCTCCATGCTCCATCTGCAAAAACATAAAAAAAATAAAGAGAAAGATAACTAGTTGGAAAACTAACACTAGGGGTCTTGTAAGGCACTTAAGTATGATAAAGAGGTTCCTTCTGTTCTGTACCATCTGTAACTGCTTACAGCTGCATCTGCCTAAAAAGTAGGCAAGTTCATAGCACTTTTTTTAAAAAAAAAGCTCTTCGCTATTTAGCTTTAAAGTTTCCCTTTTCAAGAAAAAAATAAAGCTCTTTAAACTATGTTCAACCAAAAAAGCTTAATTAGATTCTACTCTTCATCTTCAAAACCGTACAGAGCTCGTAATATTCCCCACGAGAGCTTTTAGCCCTTTGTGATTAACTTCTCGGAGCAGCAATTTAGTGAAGGCATAGGATCAGCCATCTCAAGAAAAGGGTTCACAGAGCAGACAATCTTCCCTCCAGCAAACAACCACCAATCCGACCGTCCAAAAAGGACCAGAACGACCTCGTGCCTTCAAGCCTCGAAAGCAAGACGCTCTCACCGCACCAGCTGGCAGTACTGGCCGCAGAAATCCATCCAGCCCAGCTCTGTTTGCCTCCTGCTGTTTCGCCAACCTCACCTTGAGCTAACAGTCACCTGCAGAATGGACTTCCCAATGACTAAGCAGGCTGAAGTCACGTTACACCTATTTTATCTCGCCAAATGGGTCTGACACAGATGCTGCTGAGATAAACTGCCACTGCAGCCCTGCAAGCAGGAAAACTGGCTAGTAAAAACGGCCCTTTGTATAACCACCACCACCAAGCTCTGGTCTCCTACGTCCAATGTATCTGCACCACCAGCTGGCAAAGTTTGTACGGGTAGGAAGTCCTACCAGCTTATTCCAACCACAATTCAGAATTCACTTTGAATTTCTAACCGCCCTAGAAGTTACCAAAGAGATTTAAACCAAGCTTTAAAGTGGAGTAAAGGGAACTTAATAATGCAAGTATCTACTGAAATGAAAATAAAGCCGCCTGCTGCTAGCTGGGGCTGCACGAAACCCCCCCTGCAACGTTACCTGTGCACCGCCACCGTGCAGACAGGCGCAGCAAACACATGGGGTGAGAGCACTCGGTTTTCTGCTACCATCCGAAACGAGGCTGTGCTGGGAATCCATTTGTGCAGTGCTCCTGCTCTTCTAGCTTGAAGCTGCTATTTGTGGCAGTATTTGGGAATATCTGGATATGGGAAAATGGCACGTGCCAGGAGCTGCCAAACTTTGGGATTCAGTGGAACGTTAGCAACCATCTTTGTGAACTTCTGCCACATGTTTAAAGCTATTTAAAATTAAGTATGGAGTTGGGAAAAATCAGTACGAGCTTACTAGAAGTCATCTTATGGCTAGTTATCGGGTAACAAAAGGATTTTTAGACACCTTTGTCCCAGTACAGCAGAGTCCATAGGAGTGAAGGAGTAAATCTGGGCTTTCAAGACAAAAAGCTGCAAGCAGAAAAGGCCTGACAGGGTAGAACTAACGGGTAACAGTAGAGGACTGGGGCTGGAAAAACCAGTGGCTCCCAGTGCACGGCCCAGTTTCTTCTTTTAGCAGCTGAACTGAAGACCGACCTAGACT
Organism: Nettapus auritus; assembly: GCA_011076525.1. Lineage (NCBI taxonomy): Eukaryota > Metazoa > Chordata > Aves > Anseriformes > Anatidae > Nettapus > Nettapus auritus. Next base: position 7,802,204 of record CM021779.1, read on the forward strand.
CGAGCCTATTCCTTCAGATAAGCTTGGCAGCTCACGCCCGAAGTCAGGGACTCTGTGTGAACAGAGGGTGGAACCCCGTGGGTCGCTCCCGCTCTCCCCACGCCACTTCTGCAGAAAGGCAGCTACGGCGTAAAAATGGAAAGGAGTCATTCCACAGTTCAGCTCCGTAGCCATGCTGCACAAGGAAATACCTTCTTGGGTAAAAAGCTTTCAACTAGCTATGGAAAGGAAAGGAAGAACAAAGAAAGCAGGCAGAGAAACAAAAGAAAATACTGTTTTCAGAAGGCAGAAGGAGAGAAAAAGTGAGCCCAACACCATCATTTTCCTTCAGATTCCGCTGGTTAGGGAAAAATGCTAACATGTAAACTGTAAGATATGATTCTCTCTCACCAGCTTCTACGTGGGCAACTTCAGGAACAAGGGAGGCATGCTGAGCACAAGGCTGTGCTATAGCAAATCATTTTCTTAGTGTGTTCTCTGCTGGAGGAGGCCAGCTATGATGATTTTAAGGAACCTCTGTTCTAACATCCTGAAAAATAAGTCACTCCATCCTTAACCCCTGTCTCCACACGTACAGTACAAGGATAGCCTCATTCAATATATGTATTACTTTTAACATACTTGTTGTGGTGGGTTATTAAAAAACGTTCTAACATGTAAGTTATCAGTTCCTGAGCAGCCTTCCAAAAAGGCAGCAGACCACCCTTACTTTCTCACACTCCTGTGTGTTCCACACCATTTAATGTCACATACAGGCACGGAGGCCATCCAAGTGAAGTTAGGACCTGAGGCTCAGAGCTAGCCCTGAAAAGAAACCCTCAACAGAATCTGATAATGAAGATGACAGCACAAGAGCTACACAATTAATCAGTTCCAGGATAATCTCATCATGGCGCTTCTGGTGGACAGAAAGACACTTGCTGTGTCACGAGGGCGGCGTTGATGTAGAGAGGAGACGTGGCAGATTGAAGCATTTCAAGCACAGACACCACTTGTGAAAGGGGCAGGAGGAAAGATCACCAATGTCAGCATCCTTGGAAGAATTAGAGAGGGAGAAAGGGGATCAGGAAGGGCTGTAATGGCACATATGCCCCATTCATCTTATTAAATCATCACTTTTCAAAGTCAGTTTGATTGCCTTGATCCAGTTCAGCTAGCGCACTAACTCGTGTTTCACTGTGCTTCGCTCAGCCCATATAACTGACTGAATCATTCCCAATTTTAATCCTCATCAGTTACACTAAAGCAATGTAGCTGCAAAAAGAAAATGTGCACAACAATTTCTCTTTTAACCAATTTCAGCCTTGGTTCTTCCTGGAAACTTTACTCAGATGTCTCCAGAATTAAATCAGACTGTCTGACTAAATGGCTTGTGTCAATTATTTGCTTGGGAGTATATTATAATGTTTATCATCATCATAAAATGCCAAAGGGCAATAAAGATGATAACAAAGGTGGCACTTATGCGGAAGATGATGATACATCACAACACTAATACAATGAAATAAAGTATCTGAACAGAACTGGTTCTGCTCTTCCTCCAAATTTCAGGAAGTCTTCATCACTGTATTTTAAAAAACATAGTGCAAAATACATTTTTTGGCACTGGGTTTCAGTGACAAACAATGACAGATTTCAGGACCTAAATCTAGTATTTAAAACTGTGGCATTCTTCTGAGATTAGAAGTGCTTCGTCAAAATTAATACCCTCAGTTAATGTGTCCTATCTAGTATCCCCCCCACAACCCCTCGAATTCCAACAGCATCAGGTTGCTTAGCTCATACCAAAATCCCGAAGTTCACAAAAAAGCAATTACTTTGGATCACATCCTTCAGTAAAACAAAGGGAAGCTCCCGGGCTTCACCTAGCCTGACAAAAACAGACCCAGAAGAGAAGTAGTGGCCGCGGTAAGCCCCTACCACACCTACCAGCTCGCTTACCTGTGACTCAGGAAATCATATCCGCCTTGCCTTCTACCCGTGGGAACCCAAAGCTTCACCTCAAGAGAAGCAGCCCAGCTGCCCCCCGGAATACAGCCCCTTCCCTCTTTCAAGCTTCAATTTTATCAAGACAGGAAGGGGAGCCCAGGTTCCCAACAATCCCAAATCAGTATTTTAGCCATTAAGTCCGATGCCTGCTTCCCAGCAAAGCACATGTTCACAGCATTCCCTGTGACGTGACACAGATGTAGGACACACAAAGCTCGGCCTCTGAATACCACAGTTCGGTGATGAGCCTCACAAGGTGAGGGATGCAAGCTCCACAGCCCTCGGGGACAGAACTGATCTCCTGAGCCCTGGCTGAGTTCAGAAATCACTGGGGAAAAGCAAGGAACCAGTAAGTTCCACTGCCACTGTGCTCCAAAAGGGCTAACAGCAGAACTGACATAAATCTGAACTAAATCATGGAGTGCGTCCCAGCACCAAGAAAAGATCGGTTTATGGTCTCCACTTTCAGATGTTTCTTGAAGAATGATTACTAGATTACCAAATGGAGCCTTTGTATTGATGTAGCAAGATTCCTCCCTTTGCTAATCAGTCACTGTACATACACGGACATTCGAGTAACTGCAAACTGCGGCTAATCTCACGCTCTTTGCTTTGTTTGTCTTTCAGTCCAGCGCTGCAGACAGTCCCTGCCCACACAACACACCGTCTGAGCTATCAAAAGCCGGAGGGAGGAGAACAAACAAGTGAAGTGAGCCTGGTACCGAAAGACAAACGTACTAACCATAAATCCAACATCCTCAAACTTACCGCGGTTAAGTCACTTCTCTGATGCCCTGTAGGGACACCCTTGTCCTCAGGAGGCTTCTGACGAGCGTTACAACACGGCCGGCTCCTGAAAAAGGTCAGACTGAAGGCCAACCTCTGAGGTTGGAAGCCAAGCTCTCAGAAAAGATTTTAGACAGCACGCCCAACAGAGCTTCATCTGGGCGCTCTGCAGTTCTTCTAAAAGTGCAGCACTTGGAAAATTCAGGGGAACAGTTCGGTTTGTTTCTGATGTAAGCTGCTTCCCAGCCTCAAAACACCTCAAGTAGACGGTTCGGGCCTCTCAGCCTAATCAGAGCAAGGCGAGTAAAAAACCTGAATGCATAAAATGATTTTACTAGTGCTTGACAAGCTCTGTGAACAAGCTGCAGCTCCCCTTACTCCCTGCCCTCCCACACACACCTCTGAGCCAGCCAGCGAAGACTTCGAAGCACTAACCCCCAGTCTTCTGGAGGAGATCACATTTTAATTCACAGCAGTCGTGCGTTAAACGCAAGGAAAGCGAATTCCCAGACCTCTGAACCTAGAAAGACATTTAGCAACAACCGATAGGAGTTCTCCCAGGAACAGAGATGGCATTGTACATCTACACTTAGCCCAGGACCCGGGCGCGTTCTGGATTGCTCTGACACATCATTACATTGAATTTCCCACACCCTTTGCATTACGTAGAGAAGTTTCCAAATATATCATTGTTTCAGTCACCAAACAATTGATGGCTAACACAAGAGTCATTCCACTGGTTAGAATGTTTAAGAGGGAGTCCAGTCGGTTCTCAGATTAGTGACTCAACACAGCAGCTCCCTTTTCTCTTAGCCGAGCCTCCCCGTCTCTCCCCCGATCATTGCCCCGATGGGCTCGCACGCGCTGCAACCCGTATTGCTCTTAGGCAACCCTCCGGGAAAGGACAAACTAAAAATGTATTTGGTTTGGGAGAATTCTCATTCTCCTGCTCCCTGCAGATATGAAAGAAGCTGTGAAAATCTTTTGTGCATTCAAAGGGCAAAACAAAAAACACAAAGCAATCTCTATTGCTGGACTGGGCAACAGTGAGAAGGGACGGGGTGTTACATCAGGCCTTGAAGAACACTGAACACCTACTGACTGGAGACAAACAAGATCCACGTGCTGCTGGGCTCTCTAAGAGGCACCTACTGCAAAAACGTCACCACGAGGCGCTGGAAATCAAGGAACAACAAGGCTCGCACAGGGTTGTGATCTAGATCAGATTCATCTGTTGCAGTATTTCCAACAATGGGTGTCTGACAATCCAATCCTTGCCATTTACAATCCTCTTTCCCACACACATCCACATCGGTACTGGGCAAATAACTCTTCCGTATTATTCCCCCCTCCCGTGTTGCAGCAGGAACTTTTGTCACTACCCAGCCCCGTCTCCTTGCTGGAACCCAAGAGGAGGCAGAGGGCAGCTATTCCACGACCTCCTTCCTTTGCCAATCCATTCCACTTTGCAGAAAACTTATTTCAGCTCTCATTTAACACAGAAAACCATGAGCAACCCTATGATGAAGCAGTCGCGTTGCTCCGTGGCTTACACATTTGAGTAATAGCAGCACCATACGCAGCTCTCCTAACTTCCTGCTATTATTGCAGGTACTTGGCAAAGAAAAAGTCTCTATTCACTACTGACAGGCATTCTATTCAAACACCTTCTCTTTAAAAAGGAGCGCATATCCTTTGAGAGAGCATTTCCATCTGGCATTTATCCCGCATTTCATGTTAAAATTAGTTTTTCCAGGGTGACAGCGCTCAGTTTCACCGGCAAAATTCTCAGTAGTTCCTCTCGTCAGGGTTAACACATCTGGATCTGAGATCCTGGCAAGGGATTTAAAAAGGGGCTAAGTAAAAGTATGGATGGTTACAGGTGTGGGCATTACTGGGAAAAAAAAAAGGAAGATTGTTGCAAGAAGTAACACATGAGTAGTGACAGAAGACAATGTATCTATGTAAAATTGTGAATGACATAGAGAGAAAGTATGGGTACTTCCTTCTTACAATATCTTAATATACGAAAATGCTTGCAATCCATTTCACTTAGTAATGAACTTAAAGGTATGAACCCACCTTAACATCTCAGATTTTTAAATAGAAAACAATAGCAAAATCAGAATTAGTTCTCACCTCTTCCAAACAACATCGCTAGCAGACGTCAGTCACTGAAGAAAGGCCTGTTTGTGTAAATGTTTGCAGTGCCGATGCCCAGCAATCATAGCGTGAAAGTACATTTTTATGAGGTATTTCTAACACATCGGAGACAACTCAGAAAAGGAAAGCAACAACTTTATTATGAAGCTGCGGTGATTTGATGATGAATGTTGAGAGCTTTGCACTAAAGGGGCAATCAAGCCTCAGACTTCTGGACAAAAGGGAAGCACTGCTGAGGCCAGGAACCCATTTCCTCACTCTCAATTTACATCTGTCCAAAAGTAGGTACGTGAAAGGATTTTTCTTGATGTCAAATACCTGAGCTGACACCTCTGAAAACACATAATCTTCACAGCAGCCACACACGACACCGAGGACCACGAAAAGCACTCGTTCTGAGAAAGCAGCCTTCGCAACTCACAGAAAGGACCGGGTCCAGCAAATGGACAGCATGAAACCTGCCAACTTCCAAACTGTACAGCAGCACGAATTACTGGACAGTTCTGCACAATCCCTTTATAGAGCTATCGGTTTCCTTAGCCGACAACTTAACATGCCCACTTTTCCTAAAAGCACTAAAGCACTGGCCAATTTTATGCAGAGCTGTATTGCCATAATTAAAAATAAGCAAATGCGAGAGTGTTGCTAGAAGTGTCAGTAATTAAACACGTACGCAGACAAGAGCGCACAAGTTACAGGGCAGGATTCCTTAGGATGAAGCTGGATTTTGATCTTCCTGCAGCCCCCAGATAATACTGATCACAAGGCTAAATGGGAAGTGACAGAAACCTCAAAAACAGGAGGCCACGTCAGTGAATACAGACACGACAAAATTACAGTGTTTTCAGATGTCAGCCTCACATCCTTGCTCTGCTACAACCTGATCTGCAACAAAGAGCTGCTGCTCTTGGGATCCGACTAACAAGCAGCAAAGAAAAACTTAAATCCCAGCTTCATCTCCCTAATGAACCTGACCTAAAGAAGAGTTAATCCTCTTCCTAGCCAGCAGCAAAAGCCCCATTTGAGAGGTTCTTGAGAGAGAAGTGACAGAACACAGGAGTGGGGGCTGTCAAAGTCTCAACATGTGGCAGTACAAGTTTGGCTCCCAAAGTTTTAAAAGTAATAGGAAAGATTTCCAGAACTATTCAGAATAGAAATCCCTTCTCCACATCCAGCACACACCAAGGTCAAACCTTGAGATTTAACTCCTTTTTTTTAATAAGAATATCATAACTCTTAAAGAAAATGCAAGAAACAACCCTGGATGTTATCACTAGAATGAATTTTAAATGCACCGAGAGCATCACAATCAAATCACTGCAGTGGCCAGGTCAAGAGAGCGGATGCACTCGTAAACTATTTGATGTATTTCAGCTGTGATCCTCGACAATACCAAAAATCCAGCATTACACAAAGAAAACAGACCCCGGCTCCTCAACCCACCGCCGGCTAGGCCCGACACAGTGTCAGGACGCCGAAAAAAATGCCCTCTGCTTTGATTTGCTATACTTGATGTCTTCCCACAGGAACTGGTCTCTTCCTCCTCGTTCTATTTCCTGTACACAGAACAAGCCCATTGTCACCGGGCAAACCTCCCCGCGCACACACACAGGGCCCAGCCAGCCCCACGCACAGCCGGGGAGGGCAGGGGCCCAGCTCCGGGCAGCCCCTGGGGACCTGCGAGCATCACAGCGGGGCCCCGAGGAGCTCCGGGACTGGGAGGCTGGAGGAGATCCTCTGCTCCGGGCAGCCTCAGCACCGCGGTGAGGCACCAGGGCCAGGAGGGACGCTGGGAACACAGCACCCCAACCCCACACACAGCACCCACACGTACACAGAGCACCCCAACGCCGTGCACACAAACACAGCACCCCACACACACAGCACCCCAACCCCACACACACAGTAACAGCACCCCACACACACACAGCACCCCAACCCCACACACAACACTGCCACCCTACACACATAGGGCGCGCAAACCCCCACACACAGCACCCCGGCCCTATACAGCACCCCTGAACCCCGCGACACACACAGCAACCCCCACACAGGATCCCCCCTCACAAACACAGGATCCCCTCACACACAAGATTCCTCCTCACACACGCAGGATCCCTTAACAAACAGGTTCACCCCCCACACATAGGCTCCCTTCACACACAGGGATCCCCCTCCTCACACACACAAGATCGCCCCTCACACACAGGATTCCTCCTCACAAACACAGGTTCGCTCCTCACACACAGATCCCCTCACACACACACCGGATCCCCCCTCACACACCGGATCCATCCCTCACACACCGGATCCATCCCTCACACACCGGATCCATCCCTCACACACCGGATCCATCCCTCACACACCGGATCCATCCCTCACACACCGGATCCCCCCCTCACACACACCGGATCCCCCCCTCACACACACCGGATCCCCTCACACATACCGGATCCCCTCACACACACCGGATCCCCCCTCACACACCGGATCC